>CATIWM010702800.1:0-20934 GCA_949671775.1 Mallotus repandus
GAAGCCCTAAACGATGGATTTTGGGCCTGAAGCTGTTGTGTTACGGCTGTAGTTGTAATACCCCTCGTACGTCTCTGAGTCAACTTCTTTTTGATATATTATGGGCCTCGTAGTTTAATCAGGCCTGGTTAGACCCTCAGAAGCCGCATTGCGCAATCGTTTCCCAAATCCAAATGCTCTATATATTTCAGGGTTATCTGGTCCCTGAATATTTGAGAAAAATAGAAATTCTAATTATCAACTCAACAAAACTGCCTCAAAACATCTAAAAATGACAAAAAAAATATTATGTAGGAAGAAACCCTAACTGAAAATTGTAAAATGACAAAAAAAAAACCCCAAAAAAAACATAAAAGTTCAAACTAAAATCTTAAGCCTTAAACGATGGATTTTAGGCCTGACGCTATTCTATTATGGCTGTAGCAACAACACCCCTCGTAGGTCTCTAAGTCAACTTCATTTTGATATATTATAGGCCTCGTAGTCCAATCGGACTTGAAGTTAGACCCTTCAGAAGCCGCATTGCGCAATCATTTTCCAAATCCAAACGCTTTATATATTCTAGGGCTATCTGGTCCATGAATATTTGGGGAAAATAGAAATTATAATTATCAACTCAATAAAACAGTCTCAAAACATATGAAAATGAGAAACAAATACAATGTAGGAAAAAACCCTAGCCGAAAATTGCAAAATGACCAAAAAAATCCCAAAATAAACATAAAAGTTCAAACTAAAATTTAAAGCCCTAAATGATAGATTTTGGGCCTGAAGCTATTGTGTTACAGTTGTAGCGGTAACACCCCTCGTAGATCTCTGAGTCAGCTTCATTTTGGTATACTATAGGCCTCGCAGTTTAATTGGACCTGAAAGTTAGACCCTTCAAAAGTTGCATTACGTAATCGTTTCACAAATCCAAACGCTATATATATTCCAGGGGTGTCTGGTCCGTGAATATTTCAAAAAAATAGAAATTCTAATTATCACCTCAACAAAGTTGTCTTAAAACATCTGAAAATGAAAAACAAATACTGTCTAGGAAAAAACTCTAGCTGAAAATTACAAAATGATAAAAAAAAAACCCCGAAATAAACATAAAAGTTCAAACTAATATTTGAATCCCTAAACAATGGATTTTGGGGCCTGAAGCTATTGTGTTACGCCTATAGCGATAACACCCCTCGTAGGTCTCTGATTCAGCTTTATTTTGATATATTATCAACCCCCCAGTTCAATCGGACCTGAAAGTTAAACCCTTCAGAAGCCATATTGCGCAATTGTTTCCCATATCCAAACGATTTAAATATTCTAGGGTTGTCTGGTCTGTGACTATTTGGGGAAAATAGAAATTATAATTATCAACTTAACAAAACTATCTCAAAATATCTGATAATGACAAAAAAACTATGTAGGAAAAAAACACTTGCTGAAAATTGCAAAACAACCAAAAAAAAACCCCCAAAATAAACATGAAAATTCAAACTAAAAATTGAAGCAATAAATGATGGATTTTGGGCCTCAATCTGTTGTGTTACAGTTGTAGCGGTAACACCCCTCGTAGGTTTCTGAGTCAGCTTCATTTTGATATATTATGGGCCCTGCAGTTCAATAAAAACTGAAAGTTAGACCCTTCAAAAGCCGTATTACGCAATCGTTTCACAAATCCAAACGCTCTATATATTCTAGGGTTGTCTGGTCCGTGAATATTTGGAGAAAATAGAAATTCTAATTATCAACCCAACAAAATTGTCCCAAAACATCTAAAAATGACAAATAAATACAGTCTAGGAAAAAACCCAAGCTAAAATTGTAAAAAGATGAAAAAAAATCCCCAAAATAAAGATACAAGTTCAAACTAAAATTTAAAGCCCTAAACGATGGATTTTGGGCCTGATGTTATTGTGTTACGGGCAGTAACACCCCTCACAGATCTCAAAATCAGCTTCATTTTGATATATTATGGGCCCCGCTGTTCAATCAGACCTGACCCTTCAAAAGCCGCATTGTGTAATCATTTCACAAATCCAAATGCTCTATATATTCCAGGGCTGTCTGGTCTGTGAATATTTGGGGAAAATAGAAATTCTAATTATCAACCCAACAAAACAGTGTCAAAACATCTAAAAATGACAAATAAATACGGTCTAGGAAAAAATCCTAGCTGAAAATTGCAAAAAGACCAAAAAACCCCAAAATAAACATAAAAGTTCAAACTAAAATTTGCAGCCCTAAACAATAGATTTTGGGCCTGAAGATGTTGCGTTATGCTTGTAGCGTCAACACCCTTTGTAGGTCTCTGAGTCAGCTTTGTTTTGATATGTTATGGGCCCTGAAGTTCAATCGGACCTGAAAGTTAGACCCTTCAAAAGCCGCATTATGCAAGCCTTTAACAAATCCAAACGCTCTATATATTCTAAGGCTGTTTGGTCCGTGAACATTTGGGAAAAATAGAAATTCTAATTATCAACCCAACAAAACTATCTCAAAACATCAGAAAATGACAAACAAATACAGTCTAGGAAAAAATCCTAGCTGAAAATTGCAAAACAACCAAAACAAACCCCCCGAAATAAACATAAAAGTTCAAACTAATATTTAAAGCCCTAAACAATGGATTTTTGGCCTAAAGTTGTTGTTTTAGGCCTGTAGCAGTAACACCCCTCGTAGGTCTCTGAGTCAGCTTCGTTTTGATATATTATGGGCCTCCCAGTTCATTCGAACCTGAAAGTTAGACCCTTCAGAAGCCGCATTGCACAATCGTTTCACAAATCCAAGCGCTCTATATATTCCAGGGCTATATGGTCAGTGAATATTTAGGGAATATAGAAATTATAATTATCAAGTCAACAAAACTGTCTCAAAATATTTGAAAATGACAAACAAATACTGTCTAGGAAAAAACCCCAGCCGAAAATTACAAAACGACCAAAAAAACCCCCAAAATAAATATAAAAGTTCAAACCAAAATTAGAAGCCCTAAACGATGGATTTTGGGCCTAAAGCTGTTGTGTTACGACTGTAGCAGTAACACCCCTCGTAGGTCTCTGAGTCAGCTTCATTTTGATAAATTATTAGCCCCGCAGTTTAATCGGGCCTGAAAATTAGACCCTTCAGAAGCCGTATTGCGCAATCATTTCACAAATCCAAACGCTCTATATATTCCAGGGTTGTCTGATCTGTGAATATTTGGGGAAAATAGAAATTTTAATTATCAACTCAACAAAACTGTCTCAAAATATCTGAAAATGACAAATAAATACTGTGTAGGAAAAAACTCTAGCTAAAAATTGCAAAACGACCAAAATAAACCCCTAAAATAAGCACAAAAGTTCAAACTAAAATTTGAAGCCCTAAACGATTGATTTTAGGCCTAAAGTTGTTGTGTTACGCTTGTAGCGATAACACCCCTCGTAGGTCTCTGAGTCAGCTTTATTTTGATATATTATGGGCCCCGCAGTTCAATCGAACCTGAAAGTTAGACCCTTTAGAAGCTGCATTAAGCAATCGTTTCACAAATCCAAACGCTTTATATATTCCAAGGCTGTCTAGTCCGTAAATATTTGGGAAAAATAGAAATTATAATTATCAACTCAACAAAACTCTCTCAAAATATCTGAAAATGACAAACAAATAGTATGTAGGAAAAAACCCCAGTTGAAAATTGCAAAATGACCAAAAAATCGTAAAATAAACATCAATGTTCAAACTAAAATTTGAAGCCCTAAACGATGGATTTTGGGCCTGAAGCTGTTGTGTGACAATTGTAGCGGTAACAACCCTCGTAGGACTTTGAGTCAGCTTCATTTTGATATACTATGGGCTCCGCAGTTCTATCAGACCTGAAAGTTAGACCCTTCAGAAGCCGCATTGCGCAATCATTTCACAAATCCAAATGCTCTTTATATTCCAGGGTTATCTGGTCTGTGAATATTTGGAAAAAATGGAAATTCTAATTATCAACCCAAGAAAACAATCTCAAAATATCTAAAAATGATAAACAAATACAGTCTAGGAAAAAATCCTAACTGAAAATTGCATAATGACTAAAAAAACCCCAAAATAAATATAAAAGTTCAAACTAAAATATGAAGCTCTAAGTGATGGATTTTTGGCCTGAAGTTGTTGTGTCAGGCCTGTAGTAGTAACACCCCTCATAAGTCTCTATGTTAGCTTAGTTTTGATACGTTATGTGCCCTGCAGTTCAATCGGACCTAGAAGTTAGACCCTTCAAAAGCCGCATTGTGCAATCATTTCACAAATCCAAACGCTATATATATTCCAGGGCTGTCTGGTCCATGAATATTTGGGAAAAATAGAAATTCAAATTATCAACCCAACAAAACTGTCTCAAAACATCTGAAAATGACTAACAAATAAAGTCTGGGAAAAAACCCTAGCTGAAAATTGTAAAAAGACTAAAATAAACATAAAAGTTTAAACTAAAATTTGAAGCCTTAAACAATGGATTTTGGCCCTAATGTTGTTGTGTTACGACTATTACGGTAACACCCCTCATAGGTCTCTGAGTCAACTTCGTTTTGATATATTATGGGGCCCATAGTTCAATCAAACTTGAATGTTAGACCCTTTAGAAGCCGCATTGCACAATCGTTTCACAAATCCAAACGCTCTATATATTCCAAGGTTGTCTGGTCTATGAATATTTAGAAAAAATAGAAATTCTAGTTATCAACCCAACAAAACAGTCTCAAAACATCTAAAAATGACAAACAAATACAGTCAAGGAAAATACCCTTCCTGAAAATTGCAAAAAGACTAAAATAACCTAAAAATAAACATAAAAGTTCAAACTAAAATTTCAAGCCCTAAATGATGGATTTTGGGCTTGAAGCTGTTGTGTTACTTTAGTAGCAAAAACACCCCTCATAGGTCTATGAGTCAGCTTCGTTTTGATATATTATGGGTCCCGCAATTCAATCAGACCTGAAAGTTAGACCCTTCAGAATCTGCATTGCGCAATCGTTTCCCAAATCCAAATGCTTCATATATTCCAAGGTTGTCTGGTCCGTGAATATTTGGAAAAAATAAAAATTATAATTATCAACTCAACAAAACTGTTTCAAAACATTTGAAAATGACAAACAAATACTGTTAGGAAAAAATCCTAGCTGCAAATTGCAAAACGACCAAAAAAAACCCCTAAAATAAACATAAAAGTTCAAACTAAAATTTGAAGCCCTAAACGATGGATTTTGGACCTGAAGTTGTTGTGTTACAGCTGTAGCGGTAACATCCCTCGTAGGTCTCTGAGTCAACTTCGTTTTGATATATTATAGGCCCCGCAGTTCTATCGGACTTGAAAGTTAGACCCTTCAAAAGTTGCATTGCACAATCATTTTACAAATCCAAACGCTCTATATATTCCAGGGCTGGATGGTCCGTAAATATTTGAAAAAATAGAAATTCTAATTATCATCCCAACAAAATTGTCTCAAAACATCTGAAAATGTCAAACAAATACAGTTTAGAAAAAATTCCTAGCTGAAAATTACAAAAATACTAAAAAAAACCCCAAAATAAACATAAAAGTTAAACCTAAAATTTGAAGCCCTAAACAATGAGTTTTGGGTCTGATGTTGTTGCGTTACGGCTATAGCCGTAATACCCCTCATAGGTCTCAGAGTCAGCTTTGTTTTGATATATTATGGGCCCCGCAGTTTAATCGGACCTGAAAGTTAGACCCTTCAAAAGCCGCATTACGCAATCGTTTCACAAATCCAAACGCTTTATATATTCCAGGGTTGTTTGGTCTTTGAATATTTGGGAAAAATAGAAATTCTAATTATCAACCCAACAAAATAGTCTTAAAACATCTAAAAATGACAAACAAATACAATCTAGGAAAACACCCTAGCTGAAAATTACAAAAAAACCAAAAAAACCCCAAAATAAACATAAAAGTTCAAACTAAAATTTGATACCCTAAACGATGGATTTTGAGCCTGAAGCTGTTATGTTAGGCCTGTAGCGGTAACACCCCTCCTAGGTCTCTGAGTCAGCTTCGTTTTGATATATTATGGGGCCCGCAGTTCAATCAAACCTAAAAGTTAGACCCTTCAAAAGCCACATTGCGCAATCGTTTCCCAAATTCAAATGCTTCATATATTTCAGAGCTGTCTGGTCCATGAATATTTGAAAAAAATAGATATTATAATTATTAACTCAACAAAACTATCTGAAAATGACAAACAAATACTGTCTAGGAAACCTAGCTGAAAATTGCAAAACAACCAAAAAAAATCCTAAACCCTAAACTTTTATTTAAATTCTTGATGATATTATTTTTATATGCAATACTTAACACCGTTAGTGGTCTGTCAAATTGGTCCTTAATAACTACATAAATAAAAGTATAAGAACTCAATAGAATGCAATAAAAGTATAGGAGCTCAATGGAATAAACCATTATAGTTCAGGGACTTAATAATAAATTTTGCCTAAAATAATTAAGCGCCTAAAATAATTAAGCACCTAACAACTAAGTCCAACTAAAGTCTAGCCATTGATTGCCAAGTCAGCACTAACCCTTAAACTGTTATTCCAAACCTACAAGAAAACCAACCAAAAAGACTACAACGTTTCAGTATCCCACCATCTTCCCTATGCAAGCGACGATCAATAGTCATTACATTTTCCTGAGCTAATAGGTATAAAAGCAAACAAAAGGCTAATCCTCAAAAATACCCAAGCAGTAAATCCTTTATAGTCTATTCCTAGCTAATGCTTTAGATAAGCGCATAATATTGTCCTATCTACCATATTTCACGGGTCACACCATTTTCCGATGTCCTGTCTACCTATTTTCACTGTCCAATCTTAATGTATATTTCCATTTATGACCAATTTCCATTAACTGATGTTACTGCCAATGCTAGCTTTCTACATTTTGGCCGTAAATATACAGTATATTCTCGCTTATTAGAACTAAAGAGGGAATTTAATGGAAGTTAAGAGCAATCCACTTCTCAAGCTGTTTAGATGGCGTATGGACCCGAGAAAATAGACTTACAGTATACAATTATGTATTTATAACTATAATTAAATTAATAGTAGTATAATGGTTATAATTTCATCTGTATATATACAAATATTTATACTGTAAAAGGACTAATATATACTGTATATATACAAATATTTCTTTTTGAAGGCAGACTTCATTGTTGATTGGGTGATTTGAATACTCAACTTTCCATCATTTCAAAATAAATTGAAATATAAACAAATATGCACATCTATAATTTATTTTTTTAAATAATTTATACATGACAAATTGGAAATTAAGAGACCATAAAGCATCTAAAAATAATTAGAATATAATAGGGCCTTTAACTACCGTCATTGAGTTAAAAGTGGAAGAATCTTTATGTACTGCTTGAGTACTATTCTGTGTTACTGCAACCTGTTCAGTGTTATTGCCTGTTTCAGGGGAAAAGAAGAAGTAGAAGCTGAAACTTTAACGTAAGTTGCCCATTAAAAAGATGGCTGGCCCTTGAAGTTTTAGACCACCATGAAAAATGCCGAGTTCAGATTTGATAGCCACCATTGAAAAGCTTCCATATTCACAAATCTTGCACCGACATGTCAAATAATAACCAGGGCAACATTCTTTGTAGGGCACCTGATATGTAGGTTCATCTGCAAATCTTGCACCTAGCTGTCCGAACAAAAACCAGGGAAACATTCTTTGTAGGCCACCTAATATATAGGTTCATCTGCAGAAGTTTATTTATTCCAAAATATGTCAAGAACAGAAGGAAGAAGAATCTATTTTCAAGTTTGATAGAATAAAGACATTGGTACAGTAAGGGGCAGATTAGTTGCAGGTGTATACCATTGTTGCCATCATCCATGTCATTGTAATCATCATCATCGTCGTCAAAATCAGCATTCTGCAATATCAAATCCATACATGTAAAAAATTGCCACAAAAATCTAAATTCTAAAATTCAAATTTCATGAACATGTAATGGTGAAATGTGCTGAACATCAAAAGAAAAAAGCTCATCCAATGAACATGAAAGAAAGTCTTCACTGTTGAAGCACAGATAACAGAGTTCTATTAGAACAGATCTTGTCGAACAATTTCATTCTAACTGATGAAAGGATCATATAAATTGATAAACCATGCAAATTAAATTATATATTCACCATCATATAGAAAACATGTGATTTTAACATTTCTGCCAGAATGCCAGCCAAACTAAAATTGACTTTTTCACCAAAAATGTCACAATGCTCACTGACAAGGAACTTCTTTAAGCAGCTTATTCCTAGGATTTTATACACGACATCTTGGTTGTTGCTCGAGAACCCTGATTACAAAATGTGCTCACATGGATCAATCCCCTAACTCTACCAGTTGTTCACTCCTAAGGCTTAAAGAATCATCATTAATGCAATCTGTTTATCAGGATGGATGAATCAATTGCCAAGTACAAGAAGTTTCTTCAAATAGATTGACTGTTTTAAGGATGCTATTTACCATTTCAATGAAAATTTCAGGTGATATAATAAGAAGTCCCACAAAATGTTATCACACAATATGATAGCAAGTACAGAAATTGCAAATCACATAAGCATAGCATCCTAATTTTTCTGTGCAAACCTGATAATAGTCATCATCACTGAATTCTTCCTCAACTTCCTCTACTTCTTCATCTTGATCTTCTTCCTCATCTTCACCTTCCTTATTTTCTTTTGCGCCTTTCTCTTCTCTACCCTATAGTGAAAAAAAAAAAAAAAAAAAAAAAACATGTTGAAATAAACTTCACAAGGCACAGGTAATAAATGGTTTTACTTTGAAGTCCAAAGTCTAAAGGGAAAGAGGATCAAGAAGAGCTTCTTTCAATAGGGTTCCACAACCTTGATAAGCATTAGTAAAGTAAGCATAAAACTTAGGTGGACAAATTTTCACCTGATACTTCTGTTCAAGCTTCTCAAATTGTTCCCATTTTTGTACATCTGTAAAGCATACCAAATAAGATGGATGTAATATTCAATAACCTCAATTTTTAAAATAGTTGGTAATGAGAAAGGCATGAGCATTCCATAGAACAACATGTCACTTGTTCACTGAAGAAAATACAAATCATAAATTAGCTGTTAGACAATTTGAAAGCACAAGCAATCTCATCAGACCTGAGCTGGGGTCCCACCGGATTTTTTTGGGATTTGGCCGCTCCCACTTTGCACCTGAGCAATTGTTAGACCATCAGAAGAGTCTCCAAGAGCATCATCAAAAAAAAAGCAAGAAGTAAAAGATAGCGAAACAAAGGGAAAGATATATTGAGAAAACCTGCAATAAGTTCTTTTGGAAAATTTGAAGAATTAAGCAGTAGAAAACTGCCAAGTGCATCACGTTTTGATGTGGTTTTTGACTTCCCCCAGTCACAAAATCTTTCTATGTCCATGCTCAGGATCTCTAATGTCATGATCAGAGAAAAGGCAACTTATATTAAAATTAGAATATGTCAATATGTCTAATATCACCAAGGAGGCAACTAAACTTCTTCTGGCAATTATAGAAAAATAGAACCAAGTCACATAGAAGTGATTAGAAAAGGGGGAAATAGAATTGAAAACAATTTATATATGAACATTAGTGGTATGGCATGCTATTTTACTTGGGACTTGGGTATGACCATATGAGTGAATATGATGGGAGTGAAGTGCCTGAAAGTTGGACTCTCTCTTTTCCAGTATTGAATGTAATTGTCCAAAGTTGAAGTGCTAAAATTTTCAAACCCACATCTACATCTTCTCACCCAACAGAAGCACTTTGAGGTGAAGGAAGCATTAAGCAACTATGACATGCAAGAGAAAATAAGGAAAACAGGTTTGTTGACGCATTATTGGGATAAGCGGCAAATAGTTGCAAAATGAAAAACATATCATCATTTAAGATTCTTTCCATTATTAACCTATTTACTGAAAAATAAAACATAAAAGAGAAATTGATAAGTTTTGCAAGCTTACTTGTAGTAGTGGTCTCTTCAAGATAATAAGGAGAGGATTTCCAAAAATTTACCAACTTGGCATTCCCGACAATTAAAGCCCTTTCCTCCTTCACTGCTTTGCGATCAGGTAATTCAACTTCCTGCAATTTCCACATAGATACTTTCCCATAAAAAAAATGAAATAAAATCCACAATAACACAGTCCAAAACTTTGCGCTGATGCAGTATTTTAACCTGTGTTAGAGAACAAATATCCAGACAGCAAGCATAGAACCAAATAGAAGATATTCACATCATTCAATAGGAATACTCCATAATTTATCCCCCTTCAACAACACCAAATTAACCGCCATTAACTTGAGGGACCCCAAAAAAAAAAACCAGAGTTATAAATGAATTTCCCTGTAATGAAGTTGAAGAACAGTTATGAATTCAAGCAAAATATGAACAACATTATTTCCATTTTAGTTTATGTACACCTCCAAACTAGAAACTAGAAACCCCATTAACAGCAAATATAAAATGACAACATTCATAATTCAAAAGCAACAATCTTTTTCAAAGAAAACGCACGATAAAAAAATTTGAAAGATAATAAACTCAAGAATGATAATAAAATAATAATAGAAAAAACAACACAATAAAAATAATAAATGACTTACAGGAAATTCAACAAAAGGCTCTTGTCTTGCAAAGCCAAACCCGCCGCCTCCACCAAATCTTCCTCTTCCTCTTCCTCTAAATGACATCTAACAAACACAATAAATCCAAAAAAAAAAGTCCTTTTTAGAAAAAAATTGCCTCAACAGTGTTTTAATAAGAATTGACACTACAAGAAAAATGCAGTTTAGAAACAGATTTTTCTGTTTCTAATATTGAAAAATCCGTTTCTATTTACTTTAGAAACGGATTTAGAAAAGGAATTTTACTGTTGCTATATCGCTCGTTGCAAAATCAGGTTAGCAACGCAATTTAAATTCCGTTTCTAATTAGAAACATAATTGTAACAGAAATTGTCCGTTTGAAAATTAGAAACGGAATGTGAAATGGAAAACAATGTTCCGTTTCTAATTTTAAGATAACAACAAAATTAATGCATCCAATTTAGAAACGGAATTGGAAATCCATTACTAATTTTAAGAGAACAACAAAATTTATGCATCCAATTTAGAAACGGATTTTGGGAATCCATTTCTAATTTAGAGACGGATTACAAAAATCAGTTTCTAATTTGAAGACATTTTTATTCATTTTCTAATTTCAAATTTCTTTTTTAAATATTTGTGATTTCCTAGGGAACAATTTGTTTAAATAAATTTGAATAAAAATATTATTCAATAATATTAACAACCCAAATTACAACAAATCTGCAAGAATTTATTTATGAAAAAATAATTGTATAAAGAATAAAATAATTTTACATAGTATTAATAAATGAGTACAAAATAAGAAAAAAATTTCAAATAAAAATTAAATACAAAAAAAAATCTAAATTTCACTCTAAAATATTGAGACCTGAAAAAGAGAAATTATCTAATGTTGCAAGCATCGAGTCTTGTAGAATTTTCCATTGACGATTACTACATGCCAAAAAAAAAATTATTAGCATTAAGAATTTTCCATTGAGTGCAGAATGATATATATATATATATATATATATGGGGAGAAGAAAGGAAAATAAAACATATGCAAATTTAAATGAGGACCCTCATGTTACATAATGACCAGGACAAGTTCTTGTGCAGAGATTGAGAAATTACATGCAAACAGCAATTTCCTAGAGTGCACATCATGAAACAAAAGAGAAAAGGCCACAAGTTAAGTAGAAACCCCATGTATTCCGTAAAGCAAATTGTTCTTTGTGATGGGCTACTTACAAGGAAAATTTTTGTGTCCTTCCTTAATGGCACTCTTCAATCCAGTACACCTAACATCAGTTGTGATAGGATCATAAAAATACATCCATTTAGCCAAAAAAAAATCGACACAGATAGAGATTAGATGGTGAACCTTTTTTTTTTTTTTAACAACATTAGATGGTGAACTTAATGTTATCACAAGTGAATTTTCATATTGACAAATTACTAATAGATGGAATTTCATACATTTGTAGTAACTATAACTTAAGTCCAACATCTTCTGGCAAAATGCAATAGTACAATAATTCTTTGCTTGAAAAGAAAAGAATAATGATATTGCGCCAGAGTGAAGTATAGTAAGATTGCACACCTATTAATGGAAGAGAAATAAGAACCATTACATAATTGAAAAAAAACAACAATGAGAATAAAAAGTAGAAAGGATGGCATTGGCATGGATGCCATTATTCATCGAATTCTCATACAGCAAAACACACAAATAGCAAGATTTGGGTTCCAACCAGCATAGCATAACTCCACGTGAGCCTACTGCACAAAAAATTCTATCGCACAAACTCTCAATTCTCATACAGCAAAAAAAAAATCAAAAACAAAATTCAAGAAAGTTGCTTTGACAGAGTAAAGAACAGTGAATGAATCCAATTTTATGTGCACAGATGGAAGCTAATGAGTTGAGTTCTGTAACAGAAATGTTAAAAAAAATGAGAGGACTCCATAACAAGGGGTTGTAGTGGGGTGAGCTGGAGCTTTTCCGAGTTTACACTGTGTGTGGGTTGGCTTAAAAGCAGACATATTGACATTTTTTTCCATTCTCTGCTTCAGAACAGGAAATTAATAGCAGAATATATTTCTTGCCATCTGGAAAACACCGCCAAATGAAAATGATACTGAATTTACAGGTATACGCTAGTTGACACAGGTATTTGAGATGAGATTAAAGAAAATGATACTGAATTTAGCTCAACAAAAAACCCTAATGAGATTAGAACTTAGGACAGTAAAAAATTAAGCATTACAAAGTAATTAAGAGAAAAAAAAAAAAAGGAACTCACCAGCATGAGACGGAGGCAGAGGCTTTGAAGGGAGCTTAGTTGGCGGCGGCTGCTGCTTAGCAAGAGGCTAAGACTTAGGGATGGCGGCGGGAGCAGAGGAGGCTGCCGATCTTGTAGAGGGAAGCCGAGGGAAAGAGTTGGAAGAGATGCGAAATGCGCTTTGGTGTGCTTAGCTAACTCTTCACTCCTCCATTTCAGCGCTTTGGTCGGTATGGAAGGAGAAGAAGGCGAGGCGGCTGACCTAAAACAAATAGAAAAAGATGCTTAGAGTTGTGAGATATGCTTATAATTATTATATACCAAAACTTTCAAATCTACGTAGTTTTAGAGCTATAGAAACAATTTTAATTATATTTATTTAATATCAATTTTTAATATCAATTTATATAAAGATTATATAATTTTGTTATTAATATATATTTTTATTATATTTAATAATTTAAATTTTATTTATTTAATACTAAATTAATATTAATATAACTTTTTATTTAATTTTGTCGTTAATATATAAATTTTTCTTATACTTAATAATTTACAATTTATTTACTTAACGTTTAATACTAAAATTCATGTTTATTGAATAAAAATTAAATAAAATAGAAATATAATTTCTGATTAAAAAATTGAAAATTAGATAAGAAAAATTTTAAAAAACCAAAGCTCAAGGAGAAAAATTGATACATAAACTTTCTTTAAACTTTTAATAATTCAATATTTTTAATTTAAAATTAAGAATTATGATTTTTTTAATTTGAATAATTATTTTAAAATTAAGAATATATCATGTTGTTTTATTTAAAGTTAAATGCAAAACTATACATATAGTTTAGAAGTTACATTATGTTATGTAATTTTATAATTAGATATTTAATTATTTTATAGTATTTAAAATACATAGTTTATATTGTAATTAGAAAATTATAATTTACAATTTGAATTATATCTATCCAATAATAATATAAATTTAAATTTAAATATATATCACAAACAGTATTATTGATATAAGTACAATGAGATAATTGTAGCATAGGTAGTAATAAAGAAAATTAATATAATTATTATAATACACAAAAATTAGTATTACATTACTCAACATAGAGTTTATTTTAAATAACGGCCAAATGCATAGTTTCACCGCTTTAAATAATATATACTTAATATTATATTATATTCAGTAACTAATTTAAATTATATCTTCCCAATACTAATACTAATACTAACTTATAACTACATAATTTTTATTTCACTTAATTATTTTTTCACTACATATTTAATTATTATTGTATAATTTTTACTTATTAATTAAAATTATTCTTAATATTAACAGTAATCTATATTAAAAAAAACGATGTGATTTTATCATAAATGCATAATCTTGTTAAAGCTCATGTTGCTATTATATGTTTGATATTTAGAAATAGAATTCAAATTCTATTTGTAAATTAAAAATGATATGAATTTCGTTTTCATTTGGATATCAATCATGTTTCTGAATTAGAAACGGATATTAATTCCGTTTCTAATTTAGAACAGAACTAACATTCTGTTTCTGATTTAGAAACGGATACTAATTCCATTTCTAATTTAGAAATGGATATCAATTTCGTTTCTAATTTAGAAACGGATGTAATATTTCGTTTCAAATTTAGAAACGGATATTAATTCCGTTTCAAATTTAGAAACAGATATCAATTATGTTTTCAATTTAGAAACGAATATTAATTCCATTTCCAATTTAGAAACGGATATTAATTCATTTTCCAATTTAGAAACGGAAATAATATTCCATTTCTAATTTAGAAACGGATATCAATTTTGTTTCTGATTCATATTGATAAGGATTTTATTTTCTTTTTGTTTCTATTCCGTTTCAATTTTGTTTCTAATTAGAAACGGATATTTTCCATTTCTAAATTCCATTGCTAAATCAATAAATTCTAGTAGTGTGAAGAAATAATAAACAACATCTAACAAGGCTTATGTTATTAATCAATGAAGACCCATTATCAAGAACGAGATGAGCAGCTTACCTCTGCAAATCTTTTGTTTCTTTCAGTTCCTTCTATTTTAATTTCTGGGCACACCAAACCAAGATCAGAGCGTTTGTGTGTGAAAGAACTAGGTTTTAAATTAAAGCCAACTAGCCAAAGCCGAAGTAGAGAGAAGAAAATAAAATACTGACAATTTATAATTTTCTAACATACACGAAATCATTTTTAAATTCTTTTTCTTCAAATTTTTATTTGTTTTTAGAATAAAAATTTAGCTGAATAATTATATTATTATTATTATTATTATTATTATTATTACACATAAAATTCAGTTAAGTGAATTAACAATTTATTAGTATGTTGTTAATATTGTAATAGTTTTTTGAAAATTCAAGGCTTATATATTTTAAAATTGCAATTCCAAACGAATAATCCAAATGATAAAAGGTATGGACGGAGAGGAGGGTTCGAACCTCCCACCTCCTTTCCTCTTATGGTATTGGAAATTAACTATTTTTACTAGTTGTTAAAAAACTCGTATCCTTATGATATTGGAAATTAATTATTTTTACCAGTTATCGAAAAATTCTTCTCCTTATGGTATTGAAAATTAACTATTTTTACTAGTTGTTAAAAAAAATAGTAATTAATGAGGAAATTTATATATAATTATATCTAATTAATAGGCTAGGTGCATTTTTAGAATTGAGTTAGTTATGAATTTTATGTAAGAAATAAATCAAACTATATACTATTTTTGAATTTAAAAAGAGGTAAAATATGTTGGTTACAGTTTTATACTCAGAACAACACCTATAATATAAATTTATTTTGGATGATAATAATATTTTGAGATATTAATTTAATAACACAATAAAGTTTTTTTCTATTTTTTGATTTTTGTTATTCAAATTTTAATTTCTACAATGAATAACTTAGTGGATGATCTTATGCTCTTTTCCAATACAATAATCATTGGATTCATTTTCTTGTAAAACTATAAGTGTTTAGAATTTATTAGTCTATAATTAATTTGTTTCAAAGTAAAAATTTAAAGAAAAATAATTTCATTTATGTAAGAAAACTATAAATTGACAGTCTTTTATTTTCTTCTCTCTACTTCGGCCTTGGCTAGTTGGCTTTAATTTAAAACCCAGATAAATCATTCCTTCACACCCAAACGCTCTGCTCTTGGTTCGGTGTGCCCAAAAATTAAAACAGAAGGAACTGAAAGAAATAAAAGATTTACAGAGGTAAGCTGCTCATCCCGTTCCTGATAATGGGTCTTTATTGATTAATAGCATAGGCCTTGTCAGATGTTATTTATTGTTTCTTCAATTCTTATAAAAACATTGTTAAGGTAATTTTTTTTTTCTAAAAGGACTTTGTTTTTTGGGTTTATTGTGTTTGTTAGAAGTTATTTAGAGGAAGAGGAAGAGGAAGATTTGGTAGAGGAGGCGGGTTTGGCTTTGCAAGACGAGCCTTTTGTTAAATTTCCTTTAAGTCATTTATTATTTTTATTGTGTTGTTTTTTTTTATTATTTTATTACCATTCTTGAGTTTATTATCTTTCAAAATTTTTTATTGTGTGTTTTCTCTGAAAAAGATTGTTGCTTTTGAATTATGAATGTTTTCATTTTATATTTGTTGTTAATGGGGTCTTTAGTTTCTAGTTTAGAGGTGTAAATAAACTAGAATAGAAATAATGTTGTTCATATTTTGCTTGAATTCACAACTGTTCTTCAACTTCATTAAAGAGAAATTCATTTCTAACTCTGGTTTTTTTTTTCAGGTCCCTTAAGTTAATTGCGGTTAGTTTGGTGTTGCTCAATGGGGATAAATTATGGAGTATTCCTATTGAATGTTGTGATTATCTTCTATTTGGTTCTATAATGAGATTGCATGTGCTTTCAAATGGTCTAACAGCTAATTTATGATCTTATTCTCTTCAGTGAATAAGTGACATGTTGTTATATGGAATGTTCATGCTTTTCTCGTTACCAACTATTTTAAAAATTGAGGTTATTGAATATTACATCCATCTTATTTGGTTATGCTTTACAGATGTGCAAAAATGGGAATAGGTTGAGAAGCTTGAAATGAAGTATCAGGTGAAAATTTGTCCACCTAAGTTTTATGCTTACTTTACTAATGCTTATCAAGGTTATGGAACCCTATAGAAAGAAGCCCTTCTTGATCCTCTTTCCCTTTAGACTTTGGACTTCAAAGTAAAACCATTTATTACCTGTGCCTTGTGAAGTTTATTTCAACATGTTTTTTTTTTTACTATAAGGTAGAGAAGAGAAAGGCAAAAAAGAAAAGAAAGAAGGTGAAGATGAGGAAGAAGATCAAGATGAAGAAGTAGAGGAAGTTGATGAATATTTCAGTGATGATTATTATTATCAGGTTTGCAAAGAAAAATTAGGATGCTATGCTTATGTGATTCGCAAATTCTGTACTTGCTATCCAGACAAAAGAAATTATTTCCATATATCAGACTAAAAGAATAGAACATTTTATTAACATAGCAATCCAGAAAAAAAAATCCAAAATTTGATGAAGCTGAAGCACGGTGAATAATTTATTAGGCAACAACGAAAATAACAAAAAAATCCAAAATAAGATAATGAATAATTTATTATGAACAGCGAAAACAACAATAACAAAATGAAAACAAAAATCCAAATTACCTTGTCGAGGAAGAGACAAGCAGCCAGTTGAGGTAAATATTTGGTGGGGGCAAGAAAATGAATCCATAAATTTACTCAAAATGCAGCAACTGGTTCAAAACACAGTACATAAATGGTGGTCAATCAAAGTAGCACAAGAAAAAGAACAAGAAGCACAAAAAAAAATCTAGTGTGGGTTAAAAAAAATTCCCAAAAAAGAACAAGAAGAACAAAAAAAAACACTCTACATCTCCTTTAATCTACATTTAAGAGGCTATGTACCATACAACATTTAATCTCTACCATGAAAGCAAATAAATTAATTATAATTTAAGCCATAATTTGTCATATAAAGTAAAATCAAATCAAAGAAACAACAAATTTCACAAGATCTAGCAAAAGCAGATTAAAAATATATATATAAAAATTTTCAAAAAATAAATAAAGCCCATACAACAAAACATAAAACCAACACAAGATCAAATCAAACAATAACCAAAAACACACCTCAAAAAATATCGACATGATCCAATGAGAAAACATATCCACAACACCGAATAAATCCATGCAGAAGGAATGACTGTTTTCTTACTTGAGGCGGCAACCGGCTTCTAACAATAAGATAAAGTTAGGTTATTTAGGGTTCAAAAACAACTAAAAAATAATTTGAGGTGGTGGTAAAAATTATTTGTGGAGGCGGTGGCCGAAATTATAAGGAGAGGTGGTGGTTTTTTTGGAGTCTAGAGATGAAAAGAAAAAAAACGAGACAAGAAGAAAAAGAATGAGGGAGAGACGACTGCTAAACCTAAAACAAGGAAAGGAGGTATGTGAGATATGCTTATAACTATTATATACCAAAACTACATAGTTTTGTCTTGTAGTTTTGAGCTATAGTAACAATTTCAATTTTATACTAAAATGAGAAAGATTACCCGCAACAAAAAAATGAGGAAGATTACCCGCATTTCATTGCAGACAACATTTACATTTTTTATTTTAACAATAATTAAGATATTAATCAACAAATACAAATGTATACAATAATTAATTAATTAATTATTTTGTTCATATAAGCAACTCATCTGATAAAAAAAATTGAATTTAGACAATCCAAAAATTTATAGTCACTAAAGATGAAAACATTTGAAAAGTAGCATATAAATCTTTGTTAATAAGATAATATCAAATCGCAAAAAATAATTGAAGTCATTTTGTTTGCAAAGTACATAAATTTAGATTAACTTAGTCGTTAACCTAGCCATTGAAATGACTGCAAGATACTGCAAGCTTAATATTTTTGGTAACATTTTTCCCTTAAAAAATATAACAAAAATTTGCAACATTACATTAATAAGTTTGTGATATTTATGTAGGTGACTAATATGTAAGAATCAAGAATTATGTTTCAAAATTCATTTCAAATTACTATGGATCCAAAAGGTTGAAATTTATGTCAAATTCTTCTTAATTTCCTTCAATTTTACATTTATATTATGGTAAGCAAGTACCTTCTTCTCTTTTTTGAAGGTAAGCAAAACAAGGTACCTTCTTTTTTTTGAGAGAAATATGATTTCATTAAAGCAAAGAAACATCATACAAAATCTTCTCCATAACTTTCGAAGGAAAAAAAGAAGTCCAAGTTGAGGATAAGTTCTCAACTGTAAAGGAAAGATTTGCTATCTCATGGGCTACTTTATTAGCAACTCTAGGTTGAAAGTAGAAAGAAACTAAAGTAAAAACTTGACTGAGAGATAAAATATCAGCTGAAATCATATCTAAAGGAGTGAGGTTCTGATTGTCTGAGTGAAGTCTCTAAATGAGTGGGAGGCAATCGGATTCAAAAATGACTTTTCAAGTTACATTGAATCTGCAAGATGAACAGCTGGTAATAGTGCTTTGGCCTCTGCCATTTTCGGTTCCAAGATGCTTTCATCAACAAACGCCTTAGTTATCAGAATGTGTCCAGCACTATCCAGAGCCACTATCCGTAAACCAATCCCCAGCGTCATCGAATAGTTGCATCAGAGTTGAACTTTATAACATCCGGTCCAAGTGGGAGCCATTTTTGCTGGAAAATCTCAGCATTACTTACAATGATACATTGATTTGCCTCTTCGTATTCAGAAAGCAGCTTTAGCACCGATTGATGACAATCTTGAAACTCTAAGTTTTTTCCTTCATTTAACAATGAGTTCCTAGCAAACCAACAGTACCACATAGCCATAATAAAAATCCTGAAGGCCTCAATTGGGAGTCGACGCTTTTGCTCAAAAATTCCAATCCATAATTGAAACGTTGTTGTTTTGGTCAGTCACAGGAATCCTCAAACAACTGGTATACCAATAATGAGAGCTCCAAGTGCAGTCCCGAAGAGCATGTTCTATAGATTCAACACCATCCCCGCAATATTGGCATATGCCATCTGTCAGAATTCTTCTTTTAAGTAGGGCTATTTTTACTGGTAATAGATTGTGAAGTACCATCCAAAGGAATATCTTGACCTTAGGAGGAAGTGAAAGGCTTCACAACCATTTTCAGTTTGTCGGACTGGAAGAAGAAGCTGAGCTAACCCGTCCTGCATGGATGCTATTTCTAGCCAATCTATAAGCCGATTTTACACTATAGGTTCCTAACTTAGAAAAATGCCATACCAGCCTATCATGTGGTTTTCGCCAACTCAGATGCATTGCCATGATTTAGTAAGCTTCATCATTTAGAAATAGATTGAGAATTAGATCTCTATTCTAAATAGTACGAGATGCGTTCATAAGATCATAAACTCTCATATTAGCATCTACTCCCGATGGTGGCATTGAAGCTTTAAAAAGGGGCTGGTCAGGCAACCATTTATCCCTCCAAATGCCAATATTCTCCCTATTTGCTACTCTCCATCTCAGGCCCTTATTCAGCACTTCTCTTCCTTCAAGTATGCTTCTCTACGAAATAAAGGATTATAACCTCGCTACGCTTCCAAGAAAGAAGACCGAGGGAAGTATCTAGCTTTAAGTGTTCGAGCAAGTAGAGAATCTGGATTGAAAAATAGCCTCCATCCTTGTTTTCTGAGCATAGCCAAATTGAAGGAGATAAAATCCCGAAAACCCATTCCTCCCTCTCCTTAAGATTGCATAGCTTATCCCAAGAGACCCAATGGGTATTGGTATCTTTGTTGCCTTTCTTCCACCAAAAATTCAAGATTAATGAATTAATTTTGGAGCATATCAGTGATGTCACACCTCGTCTCACGTAGCCCGAGATGGACGTTTAAAACCAACCATTCAAAATAGCGTTTAATTCAATCAAATTATGTTATAAACATTACTAATAAAATTGAAAATAATATCTTGGAAAGATTTGGTCTCATTTAA
>CATIWM010702938.1:0-43274 GCA_949671775.1 Mallotus repandus
ACCTAAATGGAGAGAGTGGAGTCATATGATTGAATTAAGGCCAACCCATGAAGATCCATGGAATGCCATGGATTAAATTTTGTATTTGAATAGAGATTTTCTTATTATTTCATAGTTTTGGTATTATTTTAATTCTTTGTACTTTATTATTATTTTTATTTTCAGTAGATCATTGTAAAAGCCCCGATAGTGGGAACATAGTGGAATCTTTAGTTTACTGCGCACTTTAAAATTAATTAGTAAATTATGTTCACTTGATAAATTCTAATAAAATCAATGATGACAATAGTTAATTTTAGGTTGCATGTAAATTGAAATTAGGGTTAGAAATCACAATATGTTTGTTTTAATTTGTTATTTGCTTTATTTTTATTGTTCGAGCTTGTTTATTATTTTTATTTGTTTTGGGTCCCAAGCCCACTTTTAGGATTAATTCATCACATGCTCATTAAAATTGGGTTTTTAGGTTTTAATTAATTTTAAATTATTTTTGGCCCATCTAAGTTAATTAGATTTAGGCCCATTTTCTTAGTTAATTAAAATTAATTTAGACCCCTAGCCCAACCCATCTAAAGCATTTTCTGTAAAATAAATATAGATTTAAGATCACCTCATTTGATTTAAAATTAATTAGAATTAGATCCACTAATTCAATTTTTTTTCTTTTAAAATTTAATAGACTTAGGCTCATTTTCTTTAAGAATTAAAATTTGTAGATTTAAGCTCACTAAATTAATAAAAATGGTAGGCCCACCTTTAGTTTCATTTCACTTTGTAAGTAAAATATGTAAAATTACCTAACTTTAAATTAAAATCAATGTAGAGTAGATTAATATAGGGACCGTCTCGCTTTGTGAATGCAGTTTTTGCATGTTTTTTATGACTAGTTACCTTGTTGCTAGAAGGATGTTCAATTAGGGTTTATATGAAATTACGTAATTAGAGAATAAGATAGTAATTCATAAACTAATTCTAAATGAACATGAGGATAAAAGAAGTTGGTAATCCATTCCTAGAATTTCCTGGTTGTGGTGCTAACTCTCTTTTAGAGAATCAAGTTACCACCACCTACGATTTGTCCCACTTATTACCTTAGGTTGCGACTCCTTATCTCCACGCTATGTCTTTGTGATATGGTAGTGTGTTCCCTAGAGCCCGAAGCTCAAACAGTGTCATGGTCGCTAAAATCTTGGACGCGCTTTAAACCCCACTGTCTACAAATCTTTGTGGATGATTGTACACATATGATGTGGTTATATGTTATGAAAAATAAAAGTGAAGTATTTGGTGTGTTTCTCCTTTTATGAAATGGTTAAAACTCAATATTCTACTAAAATACAAATTGTAAGAATAGATAATGGTGGTGAATATAGCAGTAATGAATTTCAAGATTTTTTCAAAAAAAATAGGATGATACATCAGACATCTTGTCCTCAAAAGCCTCAATAGAATGACATTGCAAAAAGAAAAAATAGGCAGATTCTTTAAATAGCAAGGCATTGTTGAATGCTAGGAATGTAATTAAAAGGTTTTGGGTTGAAGCAGTTATGATGGTAGTGTACACGATGAATCATATGCCTTTACAAATTCTAGATTATAGAACACCATTACAGGTAATCTATGAATTTGTGAATTTACCATCTTTGCTAATGCTTTCTCCAAAAATATTTGGTTGTGTAGCCTTCGTTCATGTGCATAAGAATCAGAGAATAAAATTGGACCCAAATGCGGTTAAGTGCATTTTTTTGGGCTATGGTAGCCACCAAAAAGGGTATAAATGCTTTGATCTTGTCATGAATAGGTTGTATGTCATAATAGATGTTACTTTCATAGATGATGAAAATTTCTTTAAGAAATTAAAAGAATCCAGGGAGGGATATAGTGGCCAAGAGTTACAATGGGAGACATGGCCTAGATTGAATGTTTTTTCGTAAGATAATTCATGTAAACCCATAGAGCAGAAAGACGCCTATGTAGATTTAAGTGATTGTATAAAAAAAAGAGATATGGGTGAGTTAGAAGCCATGGATATCATAGATGAAGATGACGGAAGAGAGACAAGTGTATAGCCCTCTCCAAACCATTTTATGGAACATAACCAATCTCCAGAGAATATCCTAGAGGTAATATATGCTAATTCTCTTGTTAATGATATTGATGTTTGCTCTTGTGGTTATCAATTACCTTTCAGGGCTAATCAAGGAGTTTCTCCAAATCAATATTCACCAGGAATATAGAATAGAAAGGCAAGATACCCCATTGCTCAGTATGTCAGCATAAGAAAATTAAGAGGACCTGTAGCAGCATTTACAAATAAGATATATAAGGAAAATATTCCATCTATGGTAAAAGAAACCTTAAAAAATCCAAATTGGGCAAAAGCTAATCATGAGGAGATGGGAGCATTGGAGAAGAACCAAATGTGGGAGGTAGTTTATTTGTTAGAATGAAAGAAAACCATGGGAAAGAAAAGGGTATTCACCATCAAGTACAAGGCAGATGGGTCTATTGAAAGGCATAAGGCGAGGTTAGTAGTGAAAGGATACACACAAACCTATGGTGTTGACTATCAAGAAACATTTTCTCCAGTAACAAAGTTAAATACAATTTGAGTCTTATTATTCATCATTGCAAATATGGACTGGTCCTTACATCAATTTGATGTGAAGAGTGCTTTTCTCCTTAGAAATCTTACAGAGGAAGGGTTAATGAATTTACTAGCAGGTATGAATAATTTTGGAGGGGATCGAAGGGTATGCAAATTAAGAAAGGCACTATATGGCCTAAAATAGTCACCTTGAGCATGGTTCAGAAGATTTACTGATGCCATGAAAAGGTATGCCATAGTCAAAGTAATGATGATTGTACTTTGTTCCTTAAGCATAAAGATGGTCAAGTGACACTTCTTGTTATATATGTTGACGCTATAATCATTACGAGATATGACAAACAAGAAATTACAAGGCTTGAAGAGCAACACGGAAAATAATTTGAGATGAAAAATCTTGGTGGCTTAAAATATTTTTTGGGCATTGAAGTAGCTCGCTCAAGGGAGGGCATTTTTCTTTCACAAAGAAAATATGTCCTTGATTTGTTGGCTAAAACAGGAATGTTGGATTACAAACCTGCAGAAAAACCTATTGCACAAAATTATGGCCTGAGTTGAACTTCAAATTTTTGACCAGCTGACAGGGAAAGATTCAAAAGAATGGTGGGAAAATTGATATACTTATCACACACTAGACCTGATATTGCATATTCAGTTAGTGTGATAAGTTAGTTTATGCAAAATCCTGATATTAGTCATATGAATGCAATTTATAGAATCCTAAAATACTTAAAATCATGTCCTTGGAAGGGTTTGTTCTTCAAGACTCATGGTCATATGATAATTGAAGCTTATATGGATGTAGATTAGACATGAGATGTAAGTGACAGGTGATCTACTTTTGGATATTGTACATTTATTGGCGGAAACCTGGTTTCTTAGAGGAGTAAGAAACAAAAACTAGTTGCACTCTCTAGCGCAGAGGCCAAATTCAGAAGTCTAACAAAAGGAGTGTGTGAACTTCTATAGCTTAAAAGGTTATTCGAAGAAATTACGATATCCTAAACCAAAGCAATGGATCTTTTCTTTTACAGCAAATCTGCAATACAAATTGCACAAAACTAAGTCCAACATGACCACACCAAACATGTAGAGATAGATAGACATTTTATCAAAGAGAAGTTAGAGAGTTGAGTGGTTCAAATTTAGTTCGTTAAGTCAGAGGATTAACTAGCTGATTTCTAACAAAGGCGGTAACAGGTAAGATATTTTATCACACACTGGGCATGCTAGGTGTAGAAGACATATACACATGAACTTGAGGGAGGGTGTTGTTGTGTGCTAAAATCTCATATTCCTAAATTATAAGATTTGTACAGCTGACCATTAACTAAATCCCTTGATAATAGCAGGAATCATTGTAATTGATTACTTGTTTTTCATTTTTTGATTCTCGTTAAAGCTATATATAAAGATAGTTTGTATTTTGTATAAGACATATGAAAAGACATAGTCTGTATTTTGTATACAACATATGAAAAGAAATAAACACTTTGAATCTTCCAGTTCTTCTTTCTTCTTTGAATCATGAATTTATTCTTCACTGAATTCCACGAGGAGTACCTAATAGGCAATTATAAGAAGAGCAAACAAAAAGCATTCTTTAAGCTGACCCAAGGTAGCCTAGTAATTAGAGAATATGCAGATCGATTCGAAGACGTTTATCGCTTTGTTTCTGAGATTATACCTTCAGGGGAGATCAAGTATGATAGATTCATAAGCGGATTACAAGCTTGTATGCGAACTGGAATAGCTTGGTATGAAGGGAATAATTTCAGAGAGTTAGTTTAAAAGACACTTGCTTTTGAGAAGGTAAGAAAAGAAGAACTACAGCAAGAGCAGAAGAGCAAGAAATTGACCCCAAGTTTCTCTCAAAGATATAGAGACAAACAAGTTAACAGAGGGGTTAACAAATTTCCATCAAGATCAAGCTATGTTGGTAGTGGCTGAGGTTCACACATGAATATACAGCATCAGGCAAGCTAACCACAGATCAGTCAAAGTTCTATAAGGCAGCCAGTGGGCAGCTCCGCAAGTGCCCTAAGACAAGCACGTGGTGGTGCATCATTGAATAACCAGAGAAGACACACATACCCATAATGTTCAAATTGTTGTAAGTTTCATGAGGGAGAATGCAGAAATAGATCTTTAGGTTGCTTTGAATGTGGAGAATTGAGGCATATTAAAAGAGATTGTCCTTCACAAGTACATATTAGTGGTACTGCACAAGGGTCTTCAGCACCCATGAAACATAATATTGGTAGAACTTTTCCACAAAATAGATAACTTGCCAGTGGCTCTAACACTAATGTTACCGAAGATGGTACTATTGCCATGACTTCTTAGTAAGGACAGAATGCCCAAACCAATCAACCTATAGCTCAAGCTAGAGTTTTATGTAATGATATAAGATGAGGCTTTGGCATCTTCTGAAGTTATTACCGGTATATTAACTATTTTTTATCGAGATGCTTATGTGTTGTTTGACCCTGGAGCTACGCATTCTCAGACTTTTACATTGCATACTGATATAAAACCAAGTTCTCTAGATGCTGTGATGATTGTTTGTAATCCATTAGGAAATTTTAAGGCTTGTGAGAAGGTGTATAAGGACTGTGTAGTTAAGTTAGGTAAGCATGAACTTTTAGCAAATGTAGTTCCCCTACATCTTCAAGGACTTGATGCAATCTTAGGCATGGATTGGCTATCCCTCCATTATGCTACATTGGATTGTTTTAAGAAGATAGTAGAGTTTAAATTGCCCTGGGGAATCTAAATTTTCTTTTCAAGGATTGCATTATGCTCTTCCTTCATTTGTGATATCAAGCATGATTGCTTGGAAAATGTTAAGGAAGGGTTCTCACACATTTCTTGCTTAAGTCATTGACACTAACTCTGAGGGACCAAGACTAGAAGTCATCCCGGTAGTGTGTGAATTCAGAGATGTTTTCCTAGAAGATCGTCTAGGTTTACCTCCAGATAGAGAGATTGAATTCTCGATTGATGTAATGCCCAGTACAACTCCTATTTCTCAAGCACCTTTTAGAATGGCTCCAACTTAGTTAAAAGAATTGAAACTTCAATTACAAGGGCTGTTAAATAAAGGTTTCATTAGGCCTAGTGTATCCCCTTGGGGAGCTCCTGTGTTATTTGTGAAGAAAAAGGATGGTTCTATGAGGCTATTTATAGATTATGGGCAGTTAAATAAGGTTACAGTGTGTAACAAATATCCATTGCCTTATATTGATGATCTCTTTTATCAGTTATAAGGAGCTAAAGTCTTCTTAAAGATTAACTTGAGATTTGGGTATCATTAATAGAAAATTAAAGAGGCAGATGTACCTAAGATTGCTTTTAGAACTCGTTACGAACATTATAAGTTTCTTGTAATGCTGTTCAAGTTAACTAATGCACCAGCTGCTTTAATGGATCACATGAACAGAGTGTTTCAGAAGTACCTTGATAAATTTGTGATTGTATTCATCGATGATAGACTGGTGTATTCTCAAAGTAAAGAGGAATATGAAGAGCATTTGAGGATAGTACTGTAAACCTTGAGAAGTGAGAAATTATTTGCCAAATTGAGCAAATGTGAAATCTGGTTCGATCATATTGATTTCTTGGGACATGTTATATCAGTGGAGGGTGTTTTTGTAGATCCCAAGAAAGTAGAGGCAGTAGTTAAATAGGAACAACAAACCAATACCACAGAGGTGAGAAGTTTATTGGGCTTAGTTGGCTATAATCACCGATTTGTTCAGAATTTCTCCATTATAGCAGCTTTACTAACCAAGTTATAGAGGAAGAATGTCGAGTTTAGATGGAGAGAGGAATGTTAAAAGAGTTTTGAAGAACTTAAGACATATATAACATCTGCTCCAATACTAACACTTCCTACTAGTGGTGGTGAGTTTGTAATTTATAGCGATGCATCTAGGAAGGGATTAGGTTGTGTTCTTATGTAGTATGGAAAGGTTATTACATATGCTTTTAGGCAGCTTTGGCCACATGAGTTAAACTATCCTACTCATGACCTAGAATTAGCTGTTGTAGTGTTTACTCTAAAGACTTGGAGGCATTATCTTTATGGAGAGACTTGTCAAATCTTTACGGATCATAAGTCTCTTAAATATCTTGTTAGTCAGAAGGAGTTGAATTTGAGGCAGAGATGATGGATTGAGTTATGAAAGGATTACGACTGTACAACTGAGTACCACCCTGGAAAAGCTAATGTTATGGCAGATGCTCTTAGTCAAAAATCCTATAGTAACTTAGCTCATATAATGTCAGTAAGACTTACTTTATTAGTGGAACTTAGATCAATGAATGTGGATCTGAAGTTGAATGACCAAGGAGTGTTGCTAGTAATACTCAAAGTTATACCTATTATGGTAAAGAGAGTTAAGGAAGCTCAAACTCAAGACACTCACTTATGTAAGGTTGTTGATGAAGTAAAAAGTAGGTCACGAGTTGATTTTTCTGTTAGAGAGGATGGAACTTTAATGCTTGGAGAAAGACTTAGTGTTCTAAATGTAGAAGAATTAACGCAAGAAATCATAGAGGAAGCACATTGTTTTGCATAATCAATGCATCTGGGTATTACCAAGATGTATCACACTCTTAAGGAAAACTATTGGTGGCATGGCATGAAAAGAGATATAGCACACTTTATGGCAAGATGTTTAGTTTGTCAGCGGGTAAAAGCTGAGCAATAAGTACCATAAGGTCTTTTGTAAACACTTCCTATTCTAGAGTGGAAATGGGAGCATATTACCATGGTTTTTATAATTGGATTACCTCGTACTCAATAGGGACATGATTCAACATGGATTATAGTGGATAGATTGACAAAGTCAGTTCACTTTTTACCAGTCAAAGTGGACTAATCCTTGGATAAATTGGCACAAATTTATGTGAATGAGATTATCAGACTTCATGGTGCACCATTCTCCATTATATCTAATAGAGATCCTAGATTCACGTCAAAATTATGGCCTAGTTTGCATCAAGCTATGCGCACAAAATTGAAGTTTAGTACTTCTTTTCATCTGTAAATGAAGCATTAATCTGAACGAACCATCCAAACTTTAAAAGATATGTTGAGAGCATATGTGATGGAGTTCAAAGGAAATTGGGACAAGCATTTACCATTAATGGAGTTTTCATACAACAATAGCCATCATGCAAGTGTTAGTATGGCACCATATTAAGCATTGTATGGTAGAAAATGTAGAACACCAGTATGCTAGGGTGAAGTAGGATAAAGAAAACTTGTAGGTCCGGATATTGTTCAATCAATGATAGATAAGATCGAATTAATTCATAGTAGATTAAAAGCAGCTCAAGATAGGGAAAAGAGTTATGTTGACTTGAAGAGAAAGGATATTGAATTTAATGTTGGTGATAAGGTATTCTTGAAGTTATCTCCTTAGAAAGTTGTAGTTCGATTTAGAAAACGTGAAAAGTTAATTCCTCATTTTATTGGTCCATATGAAGTGATCGAAAGAATTGGACATGTTGCATATCGTCTAGCTCTACCTCCAAAATTATCTCAGGTGCATGATGTCTTCCATGTATCCATGTTAAGAAGATATAGAGGTGATCCTTCACACATTCTATAAAAGTAACCAATTGAATTAAGAGAAGATTTGACTTATGAAGAAAAGCCCATTGGGATCCTAGCCAGAGAAGACAAAGTTTTAAGAAATAGAGTGATTTCGTTATTGAAAGTTTTATGGAGTAACCACTCTAAGAAGGAAGCAACTTGGGAAAGAGAAGAAGATGTGCTTGCTTAGTACCCTCATCTATTTTCCGTTTAGGTATGCAAATTTCAAGGACAAAATTTTTTAAGAAGGAGAGAATTGTGATATCCTTACTCTAAGAAAAAAAAAAGAAATATGTGGCACCTTAGTTAGGACAACTATTAGAAGATGGTACGAACGGGTAAAACTATTAGAATGAGGAAGAATATGGGCAGGGTGGCAACTGTAGAAGTTTCCAGCAACAAAAAAAAAAGACAGCTATTGAGAGACATGGCTGAATGTCTCCTAGCTTAAGTCATCATATCAACATCACTTGTGTTTCTTATATTCTGTAAACTCATTTCACTTATAATTTTCTCTCAACAAAACCCTTTCCTCAAAATCAAATCTCTTCATATGCTCGAGAAGCAAGATTAAATTTTGTCTTAGTGAGTTATAAGAGTTTTTATACAAATCACTTATTAATTCAACAAATTCAACTTACTTTGGGTTCAAGAGCATTATGTATACACCCAATTTTGGGATAGCAATGCAGATGCAACAGAGGATCTGATGATGATAATTCGTTTTAAATAGATCCTTAGAATTTTGAATTTTGAATTTCAAGGAAATTGTAAAGTTTTAAAGGACTCAATTGTAATATTTTCAATTACTATTGTGGGTCAATTTTTAAATAAAGAAAGTTGAAAAGGTGGGCTAGAGTGCAGATTCAGGATTAGAATAGTTCAAAAATATGTAATTCTGATCGGAATTCCATATTTTTTATCGGAAATATGCATTTTCGATTAAAATTCCACATTTCCGATCGAAAATGCACACCTCCGACTAACTTTGTCTCTCGATTTTTTTATTTTTAAATTATTTCTTTAAATTTTCATTGGTCAGAAATTAATTTCAAATAAATAAATAAATAAAAAGAAGATAAATAAGCCTAATTGATTATTATCGTTCGGTTTCCAAAATTTTAAATAAAAGATCTTTTCCTTGTAAGTTTTTAGAGATAATGAGAGGAAATTATTTTCTCTTGTTAACAAGTTAACCTATGCTTGTTTAAGTTAAAAAGGCGACGGAAGGTTTCAGTAAGATTTTAGAAGGCAGAGGCAGAGAGCATTGAGAACGAAAAAAATTGAAAGAAGAAGAACTGACAAAAAGCTTTATGAAAAAAAAAGAAAAATTTCTTTACGTTCTTTTAAACACGTAGGAAGCCCTGAGAAAAGAAATAAAATTCTATGGATTCTATACCAAAACGGTGACTAAATTCACTCTGAGGAGTAATCAAACGGCATCTGCATTACATCCCACTCCTTCTTCTTCTTTGTTTATTTTCTTTTCTTTTATTTTGTTTTAATTCTTCTTCTTCTCTGATTTATTATTCTTTATTTTATTTTATTTTTTATTTCCTTTATTTGTTCTTCTAATCACTTTTATTATTTTATCTGTATTTTCTTTTCCTGACTATGGAGATAAACACCCCGGAGAAGATGTAGTTGACAAAATACCCGTGAAGATCCATGGAATGTCATGGATTTTAATTATGTAGTTATTTCATATAAGGTTTTATTTTTACTATCATTTTTGTATCCTTTTGTATTCTGTGTGTTTTGTTTATTTATTTGGTTTATTTGGGCATGTAATTAATTAGTTTATATGTAGGATTTGTAATAGCCCCAGTAGAGGAAAAATAGTGAAATTTTAATTCTCTGCACTTTAAAAACGATTAGTAAATTAGGGTTTATTTGGTAAACCTTAATTAAAATCAATGGTGACTTAGATTAATTTTAGATTTCATGTAAATAACTTTAGAGTTAGAAATCATAGTATATTTGGTATGTTATTTGTTTATTTTATTTATTTGGGCTTGTTTGTATTTTTATTTGTTTTAGGCCTCAAGCCCACGTTAGGATTAACATAATTAATTAATAGGCTCTTAAAATTGGTTGTAATTTTTAATTAACCTTAAAATTAATTTAGGCCCATTAGGTTAATTAGATTTAGGCTCACTTTCAGTTAATTAAAATTAATTTAGACCTAGCCCAGCCCATTAAAGCATTTCTTTTAAAGATAAATAGATTTAGGATAACTTCATTTAATTTAAAATTAATTAGAATTAGGCCAATTAATTTAAGCTCAATCAAATCCATTTCCTTAAAATAGTAGACTTAAGCCCATTTTCCTTAGAATTAAAAATAATAGATTTAAGCTCACTAATGTAATTAAAACATAGGCCCATGTTTAGTTCCATTACATTTTGTAAATAAAATATGTAGATTTAGTTAAACTTAAAATTAAAATCAAATGTAGTTTAGATTTAGGGATGTTGGGCCTTGAATGTTTATGTGCTTTTTTATGGATTCGTTGCCTTAGGGTTAGATGGATGTTCAATTAGGGTTTAATGAAATTGCATGTAATTAGGGAATAAGATAGTAATTCATAAACTAATTTTAAAGAACACGAGACTAAAAGAAGTTGGTATTCCGTTCCCAGAATTTCCTAATTGTGGTGCTAACTTCTTTTAGAGAATTGAGTTAGCACCACTGTCGATTTGTCCTAGTTATTACCCTGAGTGGTGACTCCTCTTCTCCATGATATGTCTTTGTGATATAGTAGTGTGTTCCCTGGAGCCCTGAGCTCTACTAGTGTTGCGGTTGCTAAAATCTTGAACGCACGCTGAACCTCGCCTTCTACAGTGGCGACTCCACTGGGGATAAGAGATACTGATTCTACTTGTGTTCTTTAGAATTATTTTATTAATTTTTATTTTATTCTTGCATTCATTTGCATGTCCTTATTAAACCTATGGCGTTGGTTTATAGTCCCTTCATTCCACCAGCTTCATGGGATTGTAAATTGGCTAGCCATCACTTTTAGCCTTAACTTGATTCAAGAGAGATTACTGGGCTCATCTGACCAGAGTCTGTGACCCAAGTCCTAAAAGGGGGGGGGGGGGAGGTAGTCTTCTCTCGAGTTTACAAAAGATGTTAGGCCCCTCTGACCTTGGCCTGTAACTTAAGTCTTAAAAAGGGCATCTTGCTAAGAGGACCTTAACTTTTCTACTGGATTCAGCACATGTAGTGGCCTAGTAGCTTCCCATAGGATTACTTAAATTGCTTGTGTATGTTGCCATGAGGTATTTCTATCTATAAAAACCCAAGCCCAGACTTTAAAAGCCCATTTAGGCTAATAAAGATTGAGCTAAGCTTTTATACCTAGACATGTTATTTCTATGCTTTTATTGCTTTAAGAGATTTGGCATGTGCATCAGTTCTTGATATCCCCTGTTGATATTAAGGCCAAGACCAAAAATCCTAAGAAAAGAAACTCACCATTGAATACGTGTGTGGGAGAATAAGGTTGGAAGGATGTATATACTTGACTTAATTCTAAATACTTGTTACTTGCTACTTGTTGCATAGCACGCACATCATGCATACATGCATACATACATTTCATGCATCATACTGACACATTATTTTGTAGCCATCATAGATTCATCCGGGTCATCTTGTGTTTGGGAACAGAGAGGTGGTAGACTAGTAAGAGCTAAGTCAAGTCCAAAGTTGATAGCTAAAGAGATCCTTTATAAGCTAGAGAAAAGTCCTATCAACCCGCTCTACTTAGAAGATACATCAACTCCAATGAAACAAACAGAAGAGATGGAACAACAACAACAAAATCAACAACATCAATAGGGAAGAAGCTAGACTTTAGAAGATATCAAAGGAGCATTAATGGATGACATAAGAGCCATGATGCAGAATGTATTAAGACAAGCCTTAACTGGGTTATTACCACAAGCACCTGCTGCCATGCCTCCTACTCTAGCTATTCCACCAGTTGTGGATGGTCTGCCTAATGCTGCTCCAATTGATAATGCTAAAGGCCAACCTGCTGTTAGAAATGTGTCTGCTGCTGAAGTAAAACTTGAAGATGTTGAGAATTACATGATAGAGAAGGCAAAGAAGGAATCATTTGAATTAGTACAAGACTATGAATCCAAGCAGATGCAAGCACTAACTCAAAAAATGTCCAAGATGGAAGAGCTGATAAGAGGGCCAGGCATGGGTTACTCATTTGATTTTGATGATATGTTGCAAGTTGAAGGGGATAAATTGCCTGATAAATTTAAAATGCCTCAATTACAGAAAGTCGATGGTACTATAGATCCAAGGATTCACCTCAGCCAATACACAACTACCATAAGCACCACTAAAGCTCCATTAGCAGTAGTTACAAAGCTATTTGTATTATCTTTGGAGGGTATAGTTATAAATTGGTATTATAATTTGGGCTGATTGGTGAGAATTCTATACTGCTTTCTTAAAGCAATATGATTATAATACCAAGCTGGAAGTATCTTTCAGGGATTTGGAATTAACTAAGCAAAAACCTAATGAGTCATTTTCTGATTTCTTGACTAGATTTATGAACAAGGCAGGATTGGTGAAAAATAAATTACCTTAGAAGGATCAGGTTAGGATGATTGTTCATAATGTGTCACCTAATCTGGTTGGAAGGTTGTAAATGATGAACCGAAAAACTTTCATAGACCTTTATGATGATGGTTTACAATCTGAGGAGATTAAGAATGAAAAAAAGAAAAACTCTATAAGCACAGGGGCAAGGAAATATCCTACTAGGGGTACACAGCAAGGAAGTACTAGCCGAGCTATGGAAGTGCGCGCTATTTAACAACCAAGGAGATTCTCAAATTTCAACCAACCCCTTTCCAAAGTCCTAGACTGCCTGATACAAAAAGGCATGCTTTGACCTTTAACCTTTTCTAAACCACCAAACCCAAATATTTCGGGCTATAATCCAAACAGTTACTACAAATTTCACCAAGTCATTGGCCATTCCATAGAAACTTGCATCTGCCTAAAATATGAAATCCAAACCTTAATATACTCTCAAAAAATCATAGATCTTGAAAAATCAAATCCAAACCCAAGCACCAAAAACAACCCTTTCCCGAACAACCAAAATGTTCCACTCCCAGCCACCATGATGATTAATTCAGGAGTTAGTGAGGAAGAAGTGCTAAGCTCCTTTGAGAACATAAACCTTGAAATTGATGAGGAATCTCCTAATTCCCCTAGTAGTAAGGAGAAAGTTGAGAAACCTTTTGACTTATGAATAGTCGCAAAGGGGAGTTGAAGATTTTCTAGGCAAGCCTTCGAATAAATTTGACTACAAAGTATTCTAATCTAAACCGCCTTCTTTTGACATACCCATTGAGTTAGTCATGCTCAAGAGTTTGATGATGAGGGCTTACTGAATGAAAAGGGTAAAGAACCTTTGACTCCCGAACGACCACAAAAGGGTGTTGAAGATTTGCTGGGCCAGGCTTTAGGTAAATTTAACTACAAAGTATTCTACTATAAACTGCCTTCTTTTGACATACCCATTGAGTCAATTATGCCTGGAGGATGGGGTGAAGAGTTTGATGATGAGGATTCACCAAATGAAAAGGGAAAAGAACCTTTGGCTCCTGAACAGTCACAATAAGGAGTTGAAGATTTGATGGGTCAACATTTTAGCAAATTTGATATTGAGAAACTGGGTAAGAAAGAAACATGCACGGTTGAGGTATGGAGAGATGGACACAGAGATCGAACCATTGGCATAATTGACATTTGGTATAGTTTTGATGAAGATACCAAAATTTATGATGTATGGACTAATGACCCTGAGGTGAACCATGTTACTAGAGTGGTAAGAACTACAAACCAATTGAAAAGAAAACAGAGAAAGCAGCAGAGAAAGAGGAATGAAGAGGAACAAACATATAAATAGAAGGATGATTTAATTCTTGAGCAACTTAAGAAGGTAAAGGCGAATATGAGCATTTGGGAGTTATTAATGCATTCCAGCAGCCATAGAAAAGCTCTTGTCAAAGCTTTAGCAAGAATGAGTGTTGAAACCGCTGCTACACCAGAGGCTATAGTCGCTAAAATAATAGAAAATAAGTAAGGTGTGATTATATTCTCATATAAGGATTTGCCTCTAGAAGGAAGGAATCATAACAAAGCCCTGTTTATCCCAATTGAAGTAAGAGGGAAAAAGACTAATTATGTGATGGTGGATGATGGTTTAGCAAAAAACATCTAGCCATTACAAATCCTGCCTAATCTAGGTTTGAAGATAGATTACCTGATAGATTGAAACCTTATAATTAGGGCTTATGATAAAAGCACAAGAAGTGTAGAGGGGACATTTAAAGCTCAGGTAAAAACTAGGCCTGTAGAGTCATTTGTGGAGTTTACTGTACTGGACATCCCTATTACCTATGCCTCACTTTTGGGAAGACTGTGATTTTATGTCTTGGGAGGAGTACCCTCAACCGTGCATTAGAAGATAAAATTCCCTCATGAAGGAGAAGTTGTGACTATAGATGCTAGCATGAATAAATCAGTGACATCAATATGGGATAGTCATAAACAAGTAATTGCTCCTCTTGGTTTCCAAGTACCTGGGATATTTGATGGAACCGAGATGGATCTGAGGGTTGCAAGGATAATCAAGAAGATGAATTATCAGCCTGGACAGGGACTAGGAAAGAATGAATAGGGAAGCCCAGAACTTCCAAATTTTAAAAGCCAAGATGACACAATAGGATTGGGATACACTAAGATAGTATCAAGTAGTAGAAGAGCAAGGAAGAAAGCAAGAGGGAAAAATAAGAAGTTCTTGGAAAGAGTGGGGCCGCTGAGTGAGAACTTTGTCAAGGAAGGAAAAGGAAAGTTCTATCTTGGCACAAAAGAACCTGTTAATATTGTTGGTGTGGATGTTCCTAGGTTTGAGATCTTCAAAGAGCAGATTGTCGAGAACTTGGTAAAAGACAACAAAGAGGAAGTGATGAAGCAAGTAGCCAAAAGGATAGGAGATATGGCCGTCGAGAAACTAATGTGTCTGCCACTTGAAAAAGAGCCACCACATGATTTAGCCACCATAATTAGTAATAGCTTTAGTGATGTTTTTTATAAAGACACTGATGTAATAACGTCAGGTCTTTTTAAGGACGAAAACTTTATTTTTCTTGTGGTTAACGATATGAACTCTAGTTTGGCTTACTTGTGTGATGTGCATCTCGATAATTCTGTGCATTATAATTTTAATCATCCATGCATGTTTGACATTAATTCCATTCAATTAGATTCATTAAACTTAGGCATAAATGAACAACCTAAGAACATTTCTAAATCACATGACTTAACTCCTGAATAGAGGGAAAATCTTAAGTGAATATTAACAAAAAGAATGGTAGTATTTGCTTGGTCCCATAAAGATATGCCAGGTTTATATAGAGAAATTACAAAATATCACATTCCAACATATCCAAAAGTTAAATCGATTAAGCAAAAACTTCGATGTTTAAGACCACAATGGACAAAAAATGATAAAAGAAGAAATTGCTAAGCAAATCCAGGCTAACTTTCTAGAGATAGTAAACTACCATCAATGGTTAGCAAATATAATGTCGGTCCCCAAGAAAGATGGAAGGGTTCGAATGTGTGTGGACTTTAGAGATTTAAATAAAGCCTGTCCAAAGGACGACTTTACTTTACCCTACATTGATGTGATTATAGATAGTGCAGTATCCAGTGTAATGTACTCTTTTATAGATAGATTCTCATGTTATAACCAGATAATGATGGTAGTTATGGGTAAGATCAAGACTGCTTTCATTGCAGAATGAGGGACATACTATTACAAGGTGATGTTGTTCAGATTAAAGAATACGAGAGCTACTTATCAAAGAGCAACAATCACTTTGTTTCAAGACATGATGCATAAAAAGGTGGAGGTATATATGGATGATATGATGGTTAAATCAGAAACTAGAGAGGGACACTTTAAAGCTTTAGATAAATTTCTAGCTAGAACTATGTGGTACAATCTGAGGTTTAATCCGAAGAAATGTGTCTTTGGGGTAATTTCGGGCAAGCTGTTAGGGCATATAGTCAGTGGTAGAGGAATACAACTAGATCTAGACAAATTCAAGGCTATTCAAGAGATGCCAGTACCAAAAACTAAGAAAGAAGTATGTGGGTTCATTGGGAAGCTATAGAGTTTCCATATAAGAACTTAGAAGTGATAAAATGCCGAGAATGGAAGCTTTACTTTGATGGAGCTCTAAATAATAAAGGAGGTAGGTTAGGAATAATTCTAGTTACGCAAGAAGGGGAAACCATACCAATGGCTAAGAAATTAGATTTTAAAGTGACAAATAATATGGCTGAGTATCTATTTAATAGAAGCAGCTCTAGTAGCTAGAGCTAAGGAATTATTGGTCTATGGGGACTCGATGTTAGTTGTCAGTCAGGCTAATGAGGAATGGGAAGTGAAGGAGGAAAAATTAAAGCCTTCCATTTGCTATTTGAAAGCTTTCATGAAAAATTTCATTAAATGTCTCTTTATTCACTTATCAAGAGATGAAAATCAAATGGCAGATGCATTGGCAACATTCTCTTTGATGTGGGATAATTTGACTGGGTTAATAATGAAGCCTTTGGTAATTGTGAAGGCAAAAGCTCCATATTGTGGTGGTGAGCAAGTTATAGGTATTCAGCTAGGGCTTGAAGAGAAGCCGTGGTTTTATGATATCTAAAAATTTATTGAGGAAAGAAAATATCTAGATGAAGCAACTTCAAAAGAAAAATATGTTCTTTGTGTTCTTACACGTAATTATGCAAATCATGATGGTGTATTATATAAGAGAATGCCGAATGGGACACAGTTAAGATGCCTCAAGAAAGACGAAGCTAAAGAAGGAATGAAAGAGATTCATGCAGGGGTTTGTGGGTCTCATATGAATGGGGGTAATCTTAGCAAAGAAAATACTTAGGCAAGGGAATTACTGGATGAGTATGGAAAGGGATTGTATTCGAATAGTGATACAATGTCACCAGTGTCAAATACATGGGAATTTTAATCCTCTCCCTCCTATGGTACTGAATAACTTATCATCCCCTTAGCCCTTTGCAGCATGGGGAATAGAAATCATCAGAGAAATAAGGCTGACAACATTGAATGGGCATAAATATATAATGGTGGCAATTGACTACTTTTCCAGATGGGTAGAAGCTGAATCCTTTGGTAATCTGAAAGCAAAGCATATGGCATGGTTCATTGAAAAGAATCTCATTTGTAGGTGTGGGGTCCCACATCATATTGTGACAGATAATGGTGTTCAGTTTCAAGCAAAAATGGCAGAGTTGTTACAAAAGTATAAGATTAAGCATCATAAGTCTTCGTCTTATTGACCTCAAGCTAATGGGGCAGTTGAAGTAGCTAATAAAAATGTCAAGAAAATCCTCTCTTAAATGGTTAAAACAAACAAAGACTGGTATGAATATCTCCCTTTTGCTTTATGGGGATATAGAACTACAACACGAACTGCTATAGGTCAAACATCGTTTTCATTAGTGTATAGATGTGAAGTAGTTCTACCTATAGAATTTGAGATCAAGTCTTTGAGAGTAGTGATGGAAGCTAAAAGTCCTGAGAGTGAATGGGCACAAAAAAGATATGATCATCTTGTATCTTTGGATGAGAAAAGGATGGATGCTTTATTTCACACTCAGATTTATTAGAAATGGATAGCAAGGTCGTTCAACAAAAGGTTAGGCCTGGAAAAATAAAGGATGGGGATATGGTTTTGAAACAGTCGAGGGCAATAGTGTTTGATCCAAGAGGAAAGTTTAGATCGAACTAGGAAGGACCATATTTAGTCAAAGCGGTTCTGCCTAAGGGAGATGCAAAGTTATCAGATCTTGAAGGAAATGAGTTCACAGAGCCAGTCAACCTGGATTGTCTTAAGAAATACTACCTATAAATAAATACAACAAAAAATAAAAGTAGTATAAGGAAATAAAAGTCTGCTAGCTAGAAAACCTAAAATGGCTAGTCAGGCAAAAGTTAGGACATTCCTACTGTTCAGAAAACCCGTAAAGGGGTGGGAGGAAAAAATTAGGGAATAAAAATGAAGTGGTCCCGCTGATTAGAAAACCCACAAAGGGCTAGTCAGGCAAAAATTAGGAAAATAAAAATGAGAGAGAAAAATATTCAGTTAGAAAATTTGAAAAGACTAGCTGATAACAGGAGTTATGCCATATGATGTATTAAATGTACTCATTTTGGCCCTAATTAATGAATGGAATTGAAATGGAATTTTTGTTTGAACACTGCATGTTCTATCTTTATTATAAAGCATAAGTACTTAAAGGAAAATAGAACATACAAGCCTAAAAACTAGAACTATGAGACTACTTTTAGCTATATCTTTTGTTTCTTCTTTTGTGACTTATCTTGTAGCATTTGATCCCTCTTGTTCTTAGGAAATCTTGGTGGCTCAGTAATCTGCATAACAACCTAAGCCTTGTAGTTATCATCAGTGGTCACATCAGAGTTTAGGTTCAGATTACGTCAAAGGTCCTTCGAGGCCACAAATTCTTTGCTTTGTCTAGAAAATCCTATCTCAAAGGAAAGCTTTCAAAGTCAGTTAGAATAGTGAAAATGAATTAAGAATGTCCATATTAACGGCATAAGTGAGAAGGGGAAAAGAAAGTGGAGAAGCGTAGCTAAGGAATAGGAACACAGTAGTCATATAAGTCAATGGTTATAAACTTCAATCTCCACCAAGGGCAGGTCCATGTAATCTCAGAATCTGCAATGTTTTTTTACCAATTAACCCATTGGTCAGCAGTGTGCATGTTCTTCATTCTCAATGGATGAGACTGTAACTAATGAGGTTGATAGGTTAGTAGATTAGCAAGATCATTAAGTAAACTCAACTTCTCTTGTAACCAAATCTAAAAAAAATATATATAAATATAAATATAAAATATATGTAAAATATAAAATAATAAAATTCCTAAGTTGAAAACCCGAAAGGGTGACTTAGGCAAAAATAAAGCCCGATAAGTTGAAAACCCAAAAGGGCGGCTTAAGCAAAAGTTAGGGCAAGCCTACTAAGTTGAAAACCTGAAAGGGAAACTTAGGCAAAAATTAAGGCAAACAAAAAAGGATTATGGTTACATACTTGAAGGAGAAGCATGCTGCCTGAAAGATGGTTCTGTATCTTAAAATTGTCTAACCCAATGATAGTCTTAGCAAGAATGACAGGCATGGGGTTACCTCCAGTCTCCACTTATTCTAAAATACTCACAATCCTTGTGTCAACATCTCCATGAGCAGAAACTAGTAGAAACATAGCATATAAGCAGAAAGAGATGGTTCTAATCTAAGTAGCACTATTTTTATCCTTTGTTTCATAAGCAGCAATCAAAGAAGATAGGTTTGTGGTCCCAAGGTGAGATACATACAGATAAATGTCATCTGGGGGCATATCAAAGAATGCAACTAGTCTATCAGGAAATTGCATATCTAGGTTAGGGAGAGCAATTATAGCAGTTGAATCAAGTGAACACCCTAATATGGCAGCAAATTCCTCAATTAATGGACATAGCTCCTGTCCATTAAACCTGAACACATGGTCCTTAGCATCCCAGAAAGTTATAGCAGTATGTAGGAGGTTTTTGTCTATCTTCAAATGTTGAAGGGATTCATGTGATTTGGCATGAAACGGAAAAAACTTGTTCTAGTAATTTCCATCAAGGCTCTTAAGGAATTTCTTCATCAACTGGAGAGAGGCTTGGGTCATGATGTGGGTGAAGTCAGAGAGAAATTATGAAATTAATTTTTCTTGAGTTCTTATATAGAGAAAAGGATGAAGTTGGATAGGATTAAAATTTTCTTTTCCTGATAAAATCAAATTTAAGTTAATAGATAAATACGTGATAAGATAAATACTAAATAATAAGATAAATGGATATAATTAAATAGATAAATAGATAAATAATAGGATAAATGGATATAATTAGATAGATAAATAATTAGATAAATAATGGAGAAATGAATGGATAATAGGATAAATAGACAAAAGGATTTTTGTAAAAAAAATTATGCTTTTAATCTTATTTACTTATTTATTTATAAATTGAAATTTGGTTCAAAGGAAAATAAAGTTTTAAATTCATTCAAGAATAGAAAGATGATTCAGTTCTACATAAAAATCAGAACTGCTCAGAATTCAAAAAATAAACTGTACATCAAAAGACAGTCAGAAAGCACAAACACACTGAGAAGTAGTCAGAAGACAGAGGTGATAAAAAGAAAGTTTAAAATATGCTCAATCATCATGAGGTCCAATGTCTGGCCAAGGACTCCACCCTCTGGTCGGATCATTGTGATAATAAGTATCAGGAGGCCTAGCTATCGAAGTCCTAGCGCCATAAGGATCAATACCCAGACCCTCCAACTATTGTTGAAGTTGCTCGTTCTGGTGATCCAAACCATTAGCATAGCTCTGTTGCATTTAAATAGTTAGAATCATGCATAACATGCATACATTTGCATATTTATTGTAAATATTCACTCCCCTTCTGTCTGTAATTTCCATGGTAAATAACCTCAGAGATGAGGAAAGGTTATACAAGTACTCTGCCTGCATCCGAGGAACCTGTAATGTAAATTTCTTATTAGCATTGATGTCAAATATTTAGATTGTGCATATTAAATAGACAATTGTACTCACATGAGAGGCATCTGGAGGAGAAAAGATAGGAAGCTGAGTATTGTCAAAAGACATATTCTACTCAACAGGATTCTGGACTGCAGGAGCCTAGTAATACATCTATTTATCCAGGAGTGAAATGTCGCCAAGGGTGACACTGATAGAGCCCTCACCATGAATAGTCTCAGTATGCTGAGTATAGGACTCATGCTCATGCTCAGTCCTCTCAAACTCAGTTCGAACAGTCTTAGTTTGCTCCTCCATTTCTTCATCTGCAATAGGAGAACTAGCTCTCTCAATGTGTAGGAAATAAGATGAATGTTAGCAAGAGAATTAAAAATAAAAGAAATTGATAAAGATCATACCTCTTCTAAATTAGTAGGACCTTGCTCTATTAGGTTCTCTTCAATATACTGCTTATAGTCACGAGAACACTTAAAGAGGGTTAAAGCATATCCCTCTAGAGCTACCCTCAGCTCTGGGCCGGTCAGGCTATAACTCCATAACATCGAAGCTGGTATAGGAGAAGGAACGCACCGCCTAGAAGGTCCTACAAACCAACGATACATGCACTCTCTAACATACCACATCTTACAACCATAACTAGGAAGCAAAACTCTCATAACCTTAAGTCTGGTAGCAACAATCATGAATTCATAGTGCTGAACATCTTCGGCACCATCTAGCCAATCAGACTTAACCTGTAATTTTTGTATTTAATTAGATAAATTCAATTTAATGTTTACAACTTATGAAATGCTAATAATTTCATTTGCTTTTCTTACTAGGTTCAACTCCAAAGTGTTCAACTATTCTGGATAAGTTTGGAGATCATACCTGATGCTAGAAAGCCGAGAAGAGCCCTATTTCTACATCAGTAGAAAGCTCCTATCGAGGCTAACAACATTAAAGCACTGAATCACTCCAATCTCAATACTCTAAATATATAATAAAATGATCAAGACAAGATAAAAGAATTACAGATGAAAGGAAATTGAGATATATGAGGGAACATACACGCAAGATCTGCGAGAAGCCACACATGGTAACTGCACCTCTGTAAATTGTGTCAAGTCTATAGTATAGATAGGTGAGTGCTGCAGAACCCTAATCAAATATGGTGACTCGGTCTAAGTCACAAAGAAGATAAAAGAGTGCAATGCTGACCTCATAACCGATCTCGCAAAATAAGGTGGTGCCTAGCAATATCAAGAGAAAACACCTTACCTTCTGGATGATCTGATGAGGAGTGGTAATAGGCAGTCACTTGAAGCTCTGGACAAGAAAAGATAACATGAAATTCTTTTGATTCTTCCAAGTTGGCACAAATCTTAATAAGTCATGAGCATACTGGTTCCTAGCGACCTAAGACAATTTACAGTAGCTAATATTGAAAGGAATTGGAGTACCTCCAAAAGTAATCCCGGTGATAGCTGAGAAGCTTATCGGTGATATAGTCAGCTCACTCACTCATGTATGGAAAGTGTGGGTGGTATCCATCCACCTCTCATTCAATGCGAAAAGAGAATAATGGTCTGATCTCTCTCACTCAGTAGGCAGACCAGAAATAAAATGTCTATAGCCAGATGACCAGACATATCGAGTCACTTGCTCAGGAAGGCCATGGAAAAGCTCTCGAGCCGAGTGAAAGCAACCAAAAAATTTCAATGCTTTTTAAATAGAGTTCAGAAAAGACAAAATTATTTTCAGCCCAAAAAACCCTTATTTATTTTACTTTACATTTTTAATTGCATTTTGCTTTATTTTATTCCTAAAAAAATTTAAAATAATTTGAAATTTTGATTGTAGAATTTAAAAAATAATAAGAACACTTGATTTCTGATAAAAAATCTAGAATTCCGACCGAAAATCTATAATTATGATCATAATTATAGAATTTTGATCTTAAATCTATAATTTCGATCAGTAATTCAAAATTCCAATCGGGAATCTTGACTCTGGATCGATTTTACATGCAATTCAACTTTGATTTTCATGACTAATTCCTACTTTTTCCACTTAAATTTTTGTTTTCATGGTTTATTTGCTAATCAATAAAATTGTTCTTCAGTTTTACTAACATGCATGTTTAATTTGTGTATTTATGCATTATTCTATCTAGTCAAAAATAAAAGCAGAAGAAGCAAAGCTTACCTCATCACCAGCATTTGAGCACTAGTGTAAGTCCAATCAGGTCAGAGGAAGTAGAGTTGCAAATTCATTCAAGCCTAAATTATTTTGAGGAAAATGTGGGGCCAAGATAGGTGGATCTGCTAGAACATCAGCTCTTCCACGTGGTCTGCGTGGTGGGTGAGCCATAGGATCAGACGGATCCAAAATCTGACGTCATATGAAGTAATTGAAAAAAGAAAAATCAAAATTTAAGTGAAAGTGAAAGGAAGTGAAAAGAAAAAGAAAGAAAAGCAAAAGAGAATGATTGAGGAAATAAGAAGTTGACAAGGATATAATAAAGTGGAAATTGTTCACTTTAGTCCACTAAGTTTATTTGCATTTAAGTCCAATAGTTTTTCTTGCAATTTAGTCCTAAATTGTAATTTAATTAGGAATTAATTCCTAATTATAGCTGGGAAACCATACAATCATTGGCATAATTTAACAATTCTATGAATTATTAAACTATTAACATAAATGCATAATTAATTAGTCCGCACAAGATTTGATTTTTGTATGCATTGCATGTGAAATTTTCAATTTCATTCAGTTATATGCTACATAGTAGTTATAATTAAATTTTAAGTTTCACTTTGTTATATGCTATATGATAGCTATAACTCAAATTTCAATCTCATTTTCATTATATGCTACACGGTAGCTATAACACCAGGTTTCACTTCGTTATATGTTACATAGTAGCTATAACAAAATTTTAAATTTCACCTTTGTTAGACACTACACAGTAGTTATAACGAGAGTTCAAAATCTCTTACTAGATGGTCCATAGGACCTATAGTAAGATCATGGTTTGCTAGACACTACACAATAGGTATAACATCACTTCACTAGATGTCCTATAAGGAATATAGTGCATTTTCAAACCACCTTTTCACTAGACATCCCACAGGGATTATAGTAAAATTTGTGTTAGCATTCTGCATGATGTTGTGCAGCAACATAAGCATTAATCACAAATAGAAGTCTCAAGATGCATATGTAAGCATCCTAACTCCTTTTCTTTCAAATTGTGTGCTTATTGGCTTTGTTGCAATTTGTCAAGCAACCAGCGACAAAGGGGGGCAATTGTAAACACTCAATTTTAGGATAACAGTGCAGATGCGACAGATGATCCAATGATGATAATTCGTTATAAATAGATCCTTAGAATTTTGAATTTCAAATTTCAGGGCTAAATTGCAAGGTTTTAAAGGACTCAATTGCAACATTTTTCAATTACTTCGGTGGACAAATTTTTAAATAAAGAAAGTTGAAAAGGTGGGCTGGAGTGCAAACTCAGGATCGGAATTACATATTTCCTATCGAAATATGTAATTTCGAATGGAATTACACATTTTTTATCAAAAATATGGAATTTCGATTAGAATTCCACATTTTCGATCGGAAATATGCATTTTTGATTGGAAATGCACACCTTCGACTGACTCTGTCACTCGATTTTTTGATTTTTAAATTATTTCTTTAAATTTTCATTAGTGAGAAATTAATTTCAAAAAAATAAATAAAAAGAAGATAAATAAGCCTAATTGATTATTATTGTTCGGTTTCAAAAATTTTAAATAAAAGATTTTATCCTGTCACTTTTTAGAGATAATGAGAGGATCTTATCCTCTCTTGTTAACAATTTAACCTATGCTTATTTAAGTTAAAAGGGCGACGAAAGGTTTCAATAGAAAAAGATTTTAGAAGGTAGAGGCAGAGAGCATTGAGAATAAAAAAATTGAGAGAAGAATAACTGACATAAAGTTTTACAAAAAAAAGAAAAAATTCTTTACGTTCTTTTAAACAAGCAGAAAGCCCTAAGAAAATAAATATTTACATTCTTTTAAACACGCAGAAAGCCCTAAGATAAGAAATAAAATTCTGCAGATTCTATACCAAAACAGTGACTAAATCCACTCTGAGGAGTAATCAAACAGCATATGCATTGCATCCCACTTCTTCTTCTTCTTTGTTTATTTTCTTTTCTTTTATTTTGTTTTAATTCTTCTTCTTTTATGTTTTATTATTCTTTATTTTATTTTTTATTTCCTTTATTTGTTCTTCTAATCACTTTTATTGTTTTCTCTGTGTTTTCTTTTCCTCACTATGGAGATAAACACCCCGGAGAAGATGTTGTTGACAAAATACCCATGAAGATCCATGGAATATCATGAATTTTAATTATGTAGTTATTTCTTATTTGGTTTTATTTTTATTATCATTTTTGTATCCTTTTGTATTGTGTATGTTTTGTTTATTTATTTGGTTTATTTGGCATGTAATTAATTAGTTTATACGTAGGATTTGTAATTGCCCCAGTAGATGGAAAATAGTGGAATTGTAATTCTCTGTGCTTTAAAAGCGATTAGTAAATTAAGGTTTATTTGATAAACCTTAATTAAAATCAATGGTGGCTTTAGATTAATTTTAGGTTGCATGTAAATAAATTTAGGGTTAGAAATCACAATATGTTTAATATGTTATTTGTTTATTTTATTTCTTTGAGCTTGTTTGTATTTTTATTCATCTTGGGCCCCAAGCCCACGTTAGGATTACCATAATTAATTAATAGGCTTTTAAAATTGGTTCTAAGTTTTAATTAACTTTAAAATTAATTTAGGCTCATTTAGGTTAATTAGATTCAGGGTCACTTTCAGTTAATTAAAATTAATTTAGACCTAGTCCAGCCTATTAAAACATTTCTTTTAAAAATAAATAGATTTAGGATCACTTCATTTAATCTAAAATTAATTAGAATTAGGCCCATTAATTTAAGCTCAATCAAATCCATTTACTTAAAATAGTAGACTTAAGCCCATTTTCCTTAGAATTAAAAATAATAGATTTAAGCTCACTAATGTAATTAAAACATAGGCCCACCTTTAGTTCCATTATATTTTGTAAATAAAATATGTAGATTTAGTTAAACTTAAAATTAAAATCAAATGTAGTTTAGATTTAGGGACGTTGAGCCTTAAATGCATTTTTTATATGCTTTTTCATGGATTGGTCGCCTTAGGGCTAGATGAATGGTCAATTAAGGTTTAATGAAATTGCATGTAATTAGGGAATAAGATAGTAATTCATAAACTAATTTTAAAGAACACGAGACTAAAAGAAGTTGGTATTTCATTCCCAGAATTTCCTGGTTGTGGTGCTAACTTCTTTTAGAGAATTGAGTTGCCATCACTTTCAATTTGTTCCAATTGTTGCCCTGGGTGGTGACTCCTCTTCTCCACACTATGTCTTTGTGATATAGTAGTGTGTTTCCTGGAGCCCTAAGCTCAAACAGTGTAGCGATTGCTAAAATCTTGGACGTACGTTAAACCCCGCCGTCTACACATTGGGTAAGTGATTTAAGTTTGATTTCCATTATGTTTAATTGAAATTTTCAGGTTCCTATTTGAATTTAAAATTTATTCTAGTGTGGGTTACTACTTGTTTATTAAAAGATTATATTACATAGATTTATATATGCTGAATTTCCTTGATGAATATATTCTTTATACTATGTTCATTTTATTAACCTTTGTTTGATTAAAATTCTTTCATAAATTTTTCTTTTAATGGAGCTTCAAATTTTATTAAAATAAACTCTTTAAAGTTTTGTTTATCAACAACTTAAATGTTGCCCATTGTAAAATAAGATGTAGATACGAACTTGAGAAAGTAGTGGAATTTTGTAATTGAAATTTAGTGTGATTTTGGGTGTTCTATATTTTGAAAATGTAATTGAAGTGCCAGTCTTAAAACTAGAATTTTAGAGTACAGAGGCGAGTCTAGTCACCTGACTGACTAGGCGACACCTCAATGTGCTAAGGCGGATGCCTCATCCTAGGTGGGAATTGCCTCAATAAGTCCTTGGTTGCCTCTCTTATTCTTAGATGAGCTTGTAGTGATTAGAAATCAAACAATAAGTTTAGAATCTTATGTATGTTTCTTCAAATATTAATTTAATAATAATATTAATTAATAATAAAAATAATAAAATATTAATAAAAATAAAAATAATTTATCATTTTTACATATTTAAATAAATTTTTAATATTTAAATATTAAATTTAAATAATTAGTATTAATACTTTTAATATTAATAAATTAAAATTTAATAATATTAATAAAAATAATTTGCTAATATTAATTAATAATATTAATATTTAATAAAAATTAAAAAAAATTAGGAGTTTTATCAGCTGCGGTTGTTGATCATAGATTGGGTTCATGTAGCTAAGTCCGTGTTAGCAATATCAAGTGCGTGGTTAACTATATAATGAAGGTTTTTAATTTATATTATATGTGTGTGTGTATATATATATTAATTTAGAAATCCTTAATATTAATATGTAATAAAAATTAATAAAATTTTTTAGGAGTTTTATCAGCTACTGTTGTTGATCATAGATTGGGTTCATCTAGTTAAGTTCGTGTCAACGATATCAGGTGCGTGGTTAACTATATAACGAAGCTTTTTAATATATATATATATATATATATATATATATAGTTATTTATTTATTTATAAATAATGAAGTTTAGCTTATATAATAAAAATGGGAACAAATAACAATATGTTAATTATTGTTATGATTATAAGAATATACTATAGCTAAAAGTTTTATTTTGGAAACTTAGTGATTTATCTCAGCAAGATTATTCTGCACTTAGCTTCAGTAAATATTCAACAAATGCACGATATTTAATTTTACTATTTTATATGTTGATTATAATAAATGACAAGAAGTTTATTTTATATGTAGCGTCGGTTTATATGAATTATTTAGTTTATAATAAAATCTATACACTCATGGTATATATCCCTTAGATTACAACATGATGACTGGTGTCTTATCTGAGCATTATATTATATATATTATCTCAGCAATATTACTCAGCAACTGTCTTGGGGACAACGCTTGGTTGTGCATATATTCTTGGGAGCGTACAACCGGGTAGTCAGCCCTTGGGGGCAGCTCTGCACATGCTTTTGACCAACAATATACACTCGGGCTGCTTAGCGTCATCATGCACCCAATGTGTCAGCATTTCCTCAGCATAATCTTTAGGATATGTATTTAATGAGTGTATGGAATGATTTATATATTGATTATCTTTTCAGCTTGACTCGACAAATATGTTTAATTGCAGCTTACACTTTCAGATATTAGCAAATGATACTAATCATAGTTTATTATTATTATTTTCCATATGTTTATAATTAGATATATATATATACTCTTAGCAACTTTGAAATTTTTACTATTACGGTAATATCAGTATTACAAATTTATTAAGAGAAAAATAGCATTTGTTCCTACTTTGTTACATCTTTACCCACTCACTGAGTATTTTTATACTCATCCCTCACTTTTAATTTTTCTCAGATCCTTTGGGGCATCAACAATAGACGTATAGTAGAATTATCTATCGTTTTGTCTGCTCTTCAGCGCTTAGAAGTGGTTAAGCCAACAACTCAAGGATAAGTGCTAAAAATGTCATATTTTAAGCACTAAGTAATTGCATTTCATTGATAAAATTATAAGTTGTCATTATTTAAAATCATATTATATATATAAATTTCGTTATAACTTAAAATAATATTAAAATTTTCATTTTAAGCAATTTTTATTACTTTTTATACTTTTTACATTGCTTTTGCATTTATTTTGTAGGTTCTTTCATTTAGGAATCTATGTGGAAAGGAAAGTAATGGGAGCTTAGAGCTAGGAGCAAAATTTGGCCATAAAGGAGGGCAAGAAAATAAAGATTTCTGAAGAAGAAGAGTGACATAGCTGTGTCATATTTTAGACACAGTTGTGCCTGATTCGAGAAATCAACAGCTGCTGAAGATTGTTTCGATACAACTATGTCAAAGAAGTGACACAGCCTTAATAGAGAGCTGCGTTCTGGGAGTCTGTTACATGGCACAGCTGTGTCACTTGGTCGACATAGCTGTGTCTATTTGGAATGCTAAATTTGGAAAGTTGTTTTTAGGGTTTTTTTATGAACTTTATAAATAGAGAAGTTTTATTTTATAGGGGGATATGAATTTGGAGAGGCTGCTATCATATAAAATAACAATCTTTTACATACAAATTATTTTAATTTTCAACTCAAGCTATTGGAATGGAAAACAAGGGCTGATGATTCAAGACAATATTGAGCAAGTTAAATAAAGAGAGTCCTTCTTCTTATATTCTTTTACTCGTTATTTATTTATTTCTGAATATGTTATCATTTTTCATCTCTTGTTGTTTTTCTCTAATTTCTATGAGTAACTAAGTAGATTAGTTAGGGTTTTAATGAACCCGGCTCAATATGAACTTTATCAAATAAATTCTAAATAAAAGGCTATACATTTCATGAGAGTCATTGGACTTAATGCTTTTCATAGGCTTAGCTACCCTTTGAATTGAATTAAACATTGGAGTTAGATCGAGAGATTAATTCTAGTGAGAAAGGCAGTAACAATCTACTAATTTAAATTGACTTGGTCAAGAGACATTTCAACATTAATCTTCTATAGATGATTGCTTGAATAAATTAGTTATGATTAATTGCTTATGCTAGTGAGAGCTAGATAATCATTTAATTATCATAATTGATTAATTGTGGGTGTGCTTGAGACAGATATCACAATATTAAAGATGCTTTGGAAATGAAATGTTAGCCATAATAATCAAGAGTTTATTATCTATAGAATTAATTTAAGCCGGGGAATTAAACCCTAACATCTTTAATTATATAAATTTAGTGACAAGATCTTAGATTATCTTAGATTTAATTTACTTGTTTTTCTCATTGAAATTATTGGTAGTCTAGACAAACAAAATATTAAGAGTAGCTCCGTAATTAACACTTCCCCCGATATCTTTTTATATTACTACTTGTACGATTCCATGCATTTGCGGATTTTGCCCATAAAGTTTTTGGCGCCGTTGCCGGGGATAGATAAGTTAATATAGAGAGTAAATTAATATTATTTTATTTAGACATTTATTTTATTTTATTTTAGTATTTTGAAGCACTTTTTCTGTTGTTTTGTTTTATTTTTAGGCACTTTTGTGAGTGTATGCGCTCATCAAGAATTAGAAGGAGAAGGAGTAAAATTCAAATTCCTGTTGATTTAGAAATTAAAAGAACTTTTCACAGGAGACTTAGAGAACAAAGAAACAGGATGAACAGAATGGATAATGGTAGAGTTGAAAATGATGGGGTTAATAGGCAAGATCCACCTACTCATCAACTAGAAAATTAAAACAAACCAAATGTGCAAAGAACTATGCAAGACTTTGTTAGTCCACATTTTCAAGAAGATCAAAATTCTATTGTTAGACATGTTGTAGCAACTAATAACTTTGAAATCAAGCCAGCTATAATTCAGATGATCCAGAATTCTCAGTTTAGTGGGTTATCACATGAAGATGCTATTAGGCACATGGCTAGATTTTTGGAGTACTAGTCTACATTTAGAATGAATGGAGTGCAACTTGAAGCAATAAGATTGATTTTCTTTCCTTTTTCACTCACGGATAGGGCAAAGAGATGGTTAACGAGTTTGCCTCCTAATTCTATCAATACTTGAAAAGAGTTATATACTGCATTTTTCAATAAATATTTTCCACCTGCCAAAGTTTTAAAGATCATGAAGAAGATTAATTCTATCTATCAGAGGGAATATTGAAACTTTTATGAGTGTTGGGATAGATATAAGGATTTATAGGGCAATGTCCATAACATTTAATACCTACTTGGGTTTTGTCTTAATCTTTTTATAAAGGAGTGAATCCTGTAGTTATAGTCAATATTGATGCAACTGCTGGGGGAACAATCATGTCTAAAACACCTGAAAATGCTTTAGAATTATTTGAAGAAATGGCGAACACGCAAAGTTTATGGTCTAATGAGAGAGTTATACCTAGAAAAGGGGGAGCAATTGAGATAGATGGGTTGACAATGATGAATGCAAAGTTAGATGCATTGACTAAGCGAATGGACAAGATGGGACTGAATATGATTTCTTCATCAGCGTGTGAATTATGTCATAGGGGACATCCTACAGTTGAATGTCAACTTATACAGAATATGTCTAAGGAGAATGTGAATTATGTGAGTAGCTTTAATAAGGGGTAGCAATAGAATTCCATATTTTGAAATACTTATATTCCAAACTGGACAAATCATCCAAACTTTTCATGGAGTAATAATAACAACAATCAGTGGAGATCACAAGCACCACCAGGGTTTGGAGGTATAAATATGCAACAACATCAATAAGATAAATGTTCATCATCTTCTATTTATTCTTTGGAAAGCAAAATGGAGAAATTTATAGAGTTGGTAACAACAAAAATGAACCGGCAAGATGAGGCTACTAAAAGACTTGAGGGAAATTTTGAGCAATTTCATCAAGATACTCAACTTATGTTTAGAAATTATTCATCTTCTATCCATAATCTGGAAGTTCAAGTGGGGCAATTAGCGAATTCATTATTAGCAAGGAATCATGAACTCTTCCTAGCAATACAAAGAAGAATCCTATAAGCATGTTAAAGCTATCACTTTGAGAAGTGGAACTAAATTATAACCACCAAAGCAAAAGATGAACACATAGATGAAAATGGTTATAGAAAAAGAAGTAGAAGAAGCTAAAATACAACCAAAAAAAATGAAGGAAAAGCAGGAACAAAAAGTGAAAGTAAAACCATATGAACCACTTACACCATTTCCACACAGACTGAAAAAGTAATAACATGATCAACAATTTGCAAAATTTCTGGAGATGTTCAGGAAATTGCATATAAATATTCCATTAGTGGAAGTAATTGCACAAATGCCAAAATATGCTAAATTCTTGAAGGAACTCATTTCTAATTAGAAAAAGCTATAAGAATTTGAGATTATTACACTTAGTCAGGAGTATAGTGCTAGAATCTCAAATAAGCTGCCACTAAAGAGGAAACATCTAGGGAGTGTTACTATACCTTGTTCTATTGGTAATTTAGAATTTCAAAAAGCTCTTTGTGATTCAAGTTCTTCTATTAATTTAATGCCTTTTTCTATTTACAGGAAACTTGGACAAGGAGAGGCAAAACCAACCCACATATGTTTGCAGCTTGCAGACATAACTATTAAAAAGCCTTATGGAATAGTGGAAGATGTACTAGTTAAAGCAGGAAAATTTATCTTTGCAGTTGATTTTATAGTGCTCGATTTTGAAGAAGATGAAGAGGTATCTTTAATATTAGGCATGCCTTTTATGTATACTGCTAAAGCTATAATAGATGTTTATGAAGGGACTCTTACATTAAGAGTTGGTGAAGAAAGTTATAAGTTCAATATGTATCAAGGTATAAAACATCCTTCTCACCTTGATAATTGGATGAGAGTTGATGTGATTGATGATTATGCTGATGAAGTCCAATAATGGAGGTTGGCAAAATCATGTGAATTAGAAGATATTGAGAAGTGCTTACATGTTGACTCTCATGAATTTGATAAATTTATTGAAGAAAAAGAATCATTTATTCATCATGTAGTACCTAAAGATATTGAACCTACACTACCTTCAATAGTTAAACCACCTAGTTTGGATTTAAAACCATTACCTTTACATTTGAGATATCTAGGTGAGAATGAAACATTGCCAGTAATCATTTCATCAAAGCTTACTAAAGAACAAGAGGAAGTATTAGTAGAGTTATTAATGAAACGGATAAAAGCTCTAGGTTGACAAATTTAAGATATTAAGGGAATTAGTCCATCATATTGTATGCACAAAATATTAATGGGGGAAAATCATTAAACTACAATTGAAAGACATAGAAGATTAAATCCTAATATGCAAGAAGTGGTTAAGAAAGAGGTTCTTAAGCTTTTAGATGCAGGAATTATTTATCCTATTTTAGATAGTTCATGGGTTAGTCCTATACAATATGTACCTAAAAAGGGAGGGATGACCATAATAGAAAATGACGAGGGAGAACTAATTCCTACTAGAGTAGTTAGCGGATGGAGAGTGTGCATAGACTATAGAAAACTTAATAAAGCAATTAGAAAATATCACTTTCCACTTCTATTTATTGATCAAATATTAGAAAGAATTTCAAGACACGCATTTTATTGCTTTTTAGACGGCTACTCAGGTTACAATCAAATAGTAATAGCTCCTGAAGATTAGCATAAGACAACATTTGCTTGTCCTTATGGAACTTTTGCATATAGGAGAATGCCTTTTGGTTTATGTAATGCACTAGCTACATTTCAAAGATGCACGATGGCTATTTTTGTTGATTTGGTTGAAAAGATAATGGAAGTATTTATGTATGATTTTTCTATTTATGGAAATTCTTTTAACCATTGTCTTTTAAATTTGGATAAAGTTCTTGAAAGGTGTGAAAGTAAAAATTTAGTTTTAAATTAGGAAAAAGGTCATTTCATGGTAGAAGAAGGCATTGTACTAGGTCATAAAATTTGAAATAAAGGAATAGAGGTTGATAAAGCAAAAATTTATATTATAGAAAAATTACATTATCCAACTAACGTTAAAGGTGTAGAAGCTTTTTGGGATATGCAGGTTTTTATAGACGCTTTATCAAATACTTCTCAAAAATATCAAAATCCCTATGTAAGTTACTTGAAAAGGATGCACTATTCATATTTACTAATGAATGTAAAATTGCTTTTGACAATTTAAAAAGAGCATTAGTGTCGGCACCAATAGTAGTGGCACCAGATTGGGATTTACCTTTTGAGTTAATGTGTGATGCTAGCGATTATGCTATATGAGTTGTACTTGGGCAAAGAAAAGATAAGAAGTTGCATGTTATTTATTATGCAAGTAGAATAGTTATAGATGCTCAACTAAACTATGCAACCACAGAAAAGGAGATGTTGGCAGTAGTGTTTGCATTCGATAAATTTAGATCATATCTCCTTGGGTCAAAAGTAATAGTTTACATAAATCATTCAGCATTAAAGTATCTATTAGTAAAGAACGATGCTAAACCTTGACTTATTGGATGGGTTTATTGTTACAAGAATTTGATATAAAGATTAAATATAAAAAGGGGTCAGAAAATGTAGTGGCAGATCATTTATCAAGATTGGAGTTAGATGATTACATAGGAAAGAAAATAGAACCAATCAGAGAATTATTTTTAAATGAGATTTTATTTGCTATGGGGATTATAAACACTCTGTGGTTTGCAGACATTGTAAATTTCTTAGTTGTGGGCAAGCTACCTTTAGGATTAACTAATCAATAAAGGAAGAAGCTTATCTATTATGCAAAAGCTTATCTTTGGGAAGAACCATTTTTATGGAAGTTCTATAATGATGGTATGATGAGAATATTTGTGCCTAATGAATACTTTTTATCAATCTTACAACATTATCATGGATTGAATTGTGGGGGTCACTATGGAAACCAACGGACAACTGCTAAAGTGTTAGAGAATGGGTTCTACTGGCCAATAATTTTAAGATGCAAAAAGGTTATTCAAGCATGTGATATATGTCAAAGAAGTGGAAATATGACCAAGAGGGATGAAATGCTACAAATAAATATTCTAGAAGTTAAAATCCTCGATGTTTGGGGCATTGACTTCATGGGACCATTTCCATCCTCTGAAGGTAACAAATATATTTTAGTATGTGTTGATTATGTTTTAAAATGGGTTAAAGCACAAGCTTGTAGTACTATGATGCAAGAGTAGTTTGTAAATTCCTTAAGAAGCTTTTTGCTAGGTTTGGAATGCCCAGATCAATTATTAGTTATGGAGGTATTCATTTTTGTAATAAGAATATGGAAATATTATTGGCTAGATATGGTGTAAAACACAAAATAACAACTCTTTTTCATCCACAAACAAGTGGACAAGTTGAAGTCAGTAATAGAGAATTGAAGAAGATTTTAGAAAGGACATTGAGCAAGTCAAGAAAAGACTGGTTGAGGAAGCTAGATAATGCTTTGTGGGCATATGGGATAGCAAACAAGACACTAATTAGGATGTCTCTTTTAGATTGGTGTATGGAAAGGCATCTCATCTTCCGATGGAACTTGAACATAAAGCTTACTGGCAATTAAAGCTTTAAATTATGACTTCAAGAAAGTAGCAGAAGAGAGAATGTTACAACTAAATGAACTTGATGAGATTAGACAAAATGCTTATGAGAGTTCAAGAATTTACAAAGAAAAGACCAAGAAGTGGCATGATGCAATAATCAAGAAGAAGCATTTTGAAGTAGGAGAAGAAGTCCTACTTTACAACTCTAGATAAAGACTGTTTCAAAGAAAATTGAAGACAAGATGGTCAAGACCTTTTTTAAGTGATTTAAACTTTCCCATCAGGAGCAATTGAACTAATGAATGCTTCAGGAAAAAATTTTAAAGTTAATGATCAAAGGTTGAAGAAATACCATGGGGCAAAATTGATGCATTCCATCAAGTTGCCTAGTTGGATGACACTAATGCATAATCCAAACCATGGTCAAGCTAATGACCTTAATAAACAAGTGCTTCTTGGGCTCAACCAAGTTTTATAACTTAGTCTTTATTTCTAAATTGCTATTTTTATTAAAGTACTTTAATTTATTTCATTTTTATTAGTTCATACTATTTTGCAAGAAAACATAATGCCTTAAGAAGAAAAGGAAAATATCAACAAGAGCAATTAAAAAGGGGTTGTAAGTTTTATAAATTGGTATAATTATGCAATTAAAGTGACTATTGAAATGTTATACAATTTCATTTTTGTGAATTGTTATGAGTTTAAAAACATGGAATTGTGATTATTGAGCATACATAGAATTGCAATTTATAGGAGAAAAAGAGTGATTGATTGACAGATTATTTGATTTAAGGTTTGCTAGAATGAGATTGAAAAATATTTCAAGGCTCAGACACAGTTGTGTCACTTATGTGGCACAGCCGTGTCCAACTGTTAACCAATGTAATTTTTCTGATCAGACACAGCTGTGTCACCTGCCGTGTCAGACAGGCAAGTGATTATGTTTGAATTCACGAATCAGGTATAGACGTTTCTATTGAATAATGCAGCTGTGTCATCAATTTTAAAAATTTTCCACGAATTTCAAAATAGTTGTGTCACATACGAGACACAGCTGTGTCACATGATTGCGCCATTTTACACTTGTTTCCTTTTATAAAACTTTTGAGTTTCCTTAATTTATTTAAGTTGAATTTATCTATAAATTCATCATAACACCATTTGAAACACTAACAAGCTTAGAAACCCTAGCCCCCTTTCTCAAAACTTAAGTAAAATCAAAATTTTTTTCATTCCAAGATGAAATTAAAGAGTTAGGCTTTAAAGAAGGTTGGTCCTCCTCCTTCAAAGAGAGCACGTACAAGTTTTGGAGGGAGTTCAAATAATCCGCAAACTCAAGACTAAGAAGCAAGAGAGGTGACTTCATATCGAACAAACATGCAATTTATAAGTGAAGTTCATAGAAAAAGGTGTGAAGATGTTAGGCATAGGAAAATTCAACCAAATAGATACATAAGTAAATCAAATTTAGAGATGGTAGGATTATTTTAAGAAGTTTGCTTGTATCTAAGGAAAATGGGTTGGAAGTAATTCATGGTGAAAGCCTATCCTACATATGCTAGAGTGACTTATGATTTTTTAAGTTCTTTTAAGTTTGATGAAGAAGTCAACAAATTGTTCTTTAGGTTAGGGAATAAATTTTTTGATATGCCATTATTTGATTTCAATAAGGTGCAAGATATTCCTAATGGCCACCCCGCGAATATAGAATATAATAGAGTTGATTTTTGGAGGGAGATCACAAGGCAAAGAAACATGTTTTATGAACTTAAGTTGGCTAAGGAATAAAAAATCCTTTCTCATACACTTCGATATGTTCATAGATTGATGGCCCATACTATTTTTGGAAGAAAGGAAGGTGATGTGGTGGTAACAAGGATTGAATTGAAAATATGTTTTGTATGGTGAATGATATTAAGATAGATATATGTCATGCCATTACCCTTAAACCAAAAGATTTTGTAACTAGATATTCCTTCACAATCAAGATTGGAGGCATAATAATGGCAATTGAATACAATGGATTTGATTTATCCATATGGGAATATGACAAGGTCAAGGGAACTGATATGATAGGCATTCCTATGATGGAATCCATGAACCTGATTGAAAATGTAAATGGCAATTGGAGGTTGGTGAGAAGAGTTATAGAGCATGCTCATGTACAAGCTCAAGGTCAGGGGCAAATGGAGGTTCAAGAAGAAGAAGAGGAAGAGGAGGTTGAAGAAATAAGAATAGGAGGGATGGCGGAAAGAATTGACAATTTAGAATTACAAGTTAGAGCTTTGGACTTCAATTTGGAGAGTTTGACAAATGCGGTTAAAGTGATTAATCATAATCTCATGGCATATTTCAGAAGTTAAGGCTTTGATCCTCCACAAGACCCATCCACACCTCCTTAATTATGATTAATTAAAGACAATAATGTTTGCCATTTTGATTGCATGAACTTTTTATAATTTTCTATTTTAAAGTTTAACTATTTTAATATATTGAATTTTAGTTATTTAAAATGTGGAATGTTTGCTTTTAATAATTTGGTTTATGTTTGCTATTTATGTTTGGTTTGTAAGGATAATTTTAATTTTAAATTTCAGTTGTTTGTGTGTTTAATTATGTTCAAGTTATATCTTTGCATTTAATGAAGATGTGAATTTGATTAAATATGCATTATGCCAATCAATTTTGCAAAATGTGATTATTTATTATTAAATCAAGTTGTAGCTATTTAAATATATTAATATGGACTTATGTGCATGATTTAAATGAATAGATAAGATTTGAATAAGAGAATATTGCCTGTTGTTAATCTACAGCAAAAATTCTTCAGATCAGACATGAACGTGTCAAAATTTGACATAGCTGTGTTGCCTTGAAATTCTACAGAACGAGGCTCAGACACTGTTGTGTCACTCAAATGACACAACTGTGTCAACCTGTGCACAACACACACCAACTTGATTTCTTTAAACCTGATTTTAAATGGCCTCTCTCCTTCTAACCTCACAACATTGAGGACAATGTTGACTTTAAGTGTGGGGGAGGGATTTATTTTTAATAAAATTTTCATAAAAAAAAAATTCAAAAATCTCAAAATATTTTATTTCTTTTCCTAATGATAGTAGGTTCATATATTTCCTAAATAATTTAATTAAGAAAATTTTCCTTTTTAATTTTATTTAAGTAAACAAAATTTTTTATTTTGACAATTTAATTTTTCCTTTTCAAATTAAGGTTTTTAGTTTCTATTCTTTTTATTTATTTTCCTTAAGTTTTTAGGAATCCCTAAGGTTAAATGATATATATATACTTCTAAAAATCTTGCAGGAGGAAGCATTTATATTATTATTTTTAAATGTGCTTTATTTTGTTTATTTGCTCTAAGAATATTTTCTAAATTGCTAACATGTCTTTTGAGAAGGAGAGCAAATATTCAATGGGAGGTGAGAAGAACATGCAAAGAAGTTTACGAATTCATGATTTGACAATAAAATTTGATGCTTTCTTTTCCATCCATTCGAAAGAAGAAGGTGAAAAATTTCTTTCTCTTCGAAAGCGTGAGTTTAAGCTTCCTAGATTTTTTTATTATGATGTGCTTTATGATGTCAGGCTTGAAGAAGATATTTAACTTTGGTGTGACCAAATAGGTTGGAAAAAATTTGCTACTTTAAAATATGATACATTTTATGAACTTACAATTGAATTCTACACCACATTCAAAATAATTGACAAAAAGGAACAAATTTATGCATGTAGATTCTTTGGTAAGGAATATAGGTTTGATCATGCTATCATGTCTGAAATATTTGGATTTCTTGAAGGAGGATGTGTCAATCCTCCTAATGATTTTAATGCTAAAAGATTTTGGAAGGTAATTACAATTAATGAGACTTTTAGTATAGGGGAAGGTATGCCTAGTGGATTCATTCAAGACCATTTATTACTTATAATGCATAAATTCATGGCATATAATATTTTTGGAAGATATGATAGTTCTAGGTAACTATGAGTCAATTATTCAAGTTATGGTGCTTATATTCTAACACTCGAGTTTTGAGTATACACTTTGTTTCCCAAACTTTGAGTCATGTAGTGCAATCAAGAAAGGTGGCTATCTCAATGGGAAATATAGTCACGGGATTGGCAATGTACTTTACAAATAGAGATCTAGACACATGCGATTTTGGAAGATATAAAACTAAAACACTGAAGGCAAAAGTCCTTATCAAAGCCGAAGTTATAACGGATTGAATGACATTGCAAGAGCCAAATAGTAGGAGTTGCTACCTATTGCGCCAATATGTATTGAGGCAAAAGAATTCTTCATCTTCAAAGGATGAAGAGAGTGAAGAAGCAAGTAGCAATGAAGAATGGACCAAGAGGAAGAAAAGCTGTCAAGGTTGCAGGTATCTTCACCTCCATCAATCGAATCTTATTATAGGGGAGTTAGTTTCTTTTTATATTTTAATTTTTGTATTTTTTTTGTTTATTTTCTTTTATATTTAAAACTTTTGCATTTAATTATTTGCATAGAAAGGGAATCATGCATTTCATGCATATTTTTATTTTTATTTTATTTCTTTTATTTTTATTTTTATTATTAGCATATAGATTATATTTTTAGGATTCATTTTCATAACACTTGAGAATTTGCACTCATTTATGTAATGAGTCAGACTTGTTATGTGATTCCTTGAAAAAGTGCAATAATCTCCTATTAATGCTTTATTTGAATTTGTTAAGCTAGAGGAATAAATTATGGTTTAGGATTTTTGAACTTTAATGAACTTAATGCTTAGTTTCTTATTGAGTGATTGAGCTTAAATTCTTGGTGTTGTAGAAAGATGATTGTAAGTAAAACTTAAAGTCTAGTCTATGTTGGTCGATTCTTGCATGTTTTGGAACCATAAAAAAATCAAAAGAGAGTGAGATGGAGTGTAAAACGCACTCACTAAAAAAATTGCTTAGAGCATGCTATAAAGTAAATTATATTTGCATAAGCTCAAACTACTCAAATGCTCTAATATGAGTATGAGTATCCAAAGGACCCTTTAAAGGTATCCACAACGAGTAATGCGAGAAAGGTGGGGGATCACTGTAATTGGGAAACCATTATACACAACTAAGTAAAAACATAAAAAGGAACCTTGCATGTTGAGAATGTGACTAGCTAGAGACTAAAATGATCTTTCCTTGCTTTCATTTTTCTTTAAAATCAATAGTTTACTTTCATGAATTCAATGAGAAAGTTTACTCTTCACTTGGTAATCTTTTATAAGCTTGACCTCGGTTTATTGTTTTAGTTTTTGGATTATTACGTTTTGTATTAATGGAAGATTAAAGTGGTTGTTCAAGTGAAGCTAGCTAATGAGTTTTATTCATTTTATGAATGAGGTTTACTTGAGAACAAGCAAAAGCTCAAGTGTGGGGGAGTTGATAATTGCAAAAAATGTCATATTTTAAGCACTAAGTAATTGCATTTCATTAATAAAATTATAAGTTTTTCTTATTTAAAAGTATATTTTAAGCACTAAGTAATTGCATTTCATTAATAAAATTATAAATTTTTCTTATTTAAAAGCATATTTTATATATAAATTGCATTATAACCAAAAATAATATTAAATTTATCATTTTAAGCATTTTTAATTACTTTTTATACTTTTCACATTGCTTTTGCATTGATTTTGTAGGTTCTTTCATTTGGGAATCTATGTGGAAAGGAAAGCAATGAGAGTTTAGAGCTAGGACCAAATTTGGCCATAAAAGAGGGTAAGATAATAAAGATTTTTGAAGAAGAGGAGTGACACAGCCGTGTCATATTTGAGACACAGATGTGCCTAATTCGAGAAATCAAGAGCTACTGAAGACTGTTCCGACACATCTGTGTCAGAGAAGCAATATAGCCGTGTCAAAGAGCTGCATTTTGGGAGTCTGTTATGTGACACAACTATGTCACTTGGCCGACACAGCTATGACACGGCTTTGTCGGTCTGGAATGCTGATTTGGAAAGTTATTTCTAGTGTTTTTTTTTATGAACTCTATAAATCGAGAATTTTTATTTTACAGGGGGAGATGAATTTGGAGAGACTACTATCATATAGAACAACACTCTTTTACATAGGAATTATTTTTATTTTTATTTTAATTTTCAACTCAAGCTATTAGATTGAAGAACAATGGTTGGTGATTCAAGAAAATATTGAGAAAGTTGAATAAAAAGAGTTTCTTCTTCTTATATCCTCTAACTCTTTATTTATTTATCTCTAAATATGTTATCATTTTTCATCTCTTGTTGTTTTTCTCTAATTTCTATGAGTAACTAAGTAGATTAGTTAGGATTTTACTGAACCCAGTTCAACATGAACTTAATCAAATAAATTCTCAATAAAAGGTTATACATTTCATGAGAGTTATTGGACTTAATGCTTTTCATAGGCTTAGCTAACCTTTGAATTGAATTAGACACTAGAGTTAGATCGAGAGATTAATTCTACTGAGAAAGGCAATAAGAATCTATTAATTTAAATTGACTTGGTCAAGAGACATTTCAATATTAATATTCCATAGAAGATTGCTTGAATAAATTAGTTATGATTAATAACTTATGCTAGTGAGAGCTAGATAACCATTTAATTATCATAATTGATTAATTGTGGGTGTGCTTGAGAGAGACATCGCAATATTAAAGATGTTTTAGAAATGAAATGCTAACCATAATAATGAAGAGTTTATTATCTTTAGAATTAATTTGAGTCGGGGGAATTCAACCCTAATGTCTTTAATTATATAAATTTAGTGACAAGATTTTATATTATTTTAGATTTAATTTACTTGTTTTTCTCATTCAAATTATCGGTAGTCTAAACAAGTAAAATATTAAGGGTTGCTTCGTAGTTAACACTATCCTTGTGGGAACGATATCTTTTTATATTACTACTTGTATAATTTTGTGCACTTGTTGATTTCGCCCATCACTCAGTTATCTTATCTTTTTGGCATGAACTTAAGAAAGTTCTAAGTATCATAGACAAGTATGTAGTATTATGAAGCTACTTGGTGTGTGGCAGACATTGAATTTTGACTTTCCCTAAAAAGGACCAATGATGAAAACATCTCTCAGAATATGACAATTGTCTATTCATTCGTACTGCCTCTGAAGTGTGTCGTGAGTCTAAAAAACCCGAACCAAGCTTTCAAAGAGCAAGATCGACTTCTGCATCATTAAGTTGCACCCTGATTTTATGAATTATGAACTGTCGGAGTGGTAAGTCACTCATTTCGAGCAATCGCTGCTCAAAACGAGCAACTCATAAGATCAGTGTTCTTCTTATAAGACCGGAGTCCCACTTCACAAAATTGGAAGCCAATTTTGAAAAAACGGACATTATAAATGTGTCTGAAAGGTCCCAAAACCCTGAAAGGCACCCCCGAAATAGCATAATCGGAGCCTGGCAAGGCCGTATGACACGTGCCCCAGGCCCGTGATCATGTGCACCAGAGGTGTGATCACACGATCCATTACGCACACACACATGCATTGGGATGCGTGATCATAGATTTTTAGGCATTTTCCCTATAAATAGGGGTCTTTACCTCCCATTTTGAAGGGGGGGGGGCTACATACACTGAAACACTATCAAATTGAAGACTCAGGAGTCCTAATTTACACACTTTTGGCTCACCCACTATATTTTTTAGGATTTTTTAGACCACTTTTGAACCAAACCCACCCTCATCTTTATAAAAGCACGCTTCAAAGGTATACGAATTTGCATTACACATATCATTTTCAACCTCTCGACGAGGACAGCTTGAAAATTCAATGCAGTTAATGCTTCAAAAACACCAAACAAACTTAGTCGAATATGAGGACCAAATAATCATTTTTGCATGTTTGTTTTATTGTCTTACATTTTATTTTATTGCCGCAAGTAGTTGAGAAATTATTGTGATATATGTGATGAGACTGGCAATTTACATGCTGATTTAATAATCTATGTTCTGTTTTGCTCATACTAAACTATCATTTTGCATCAATATGCATTCAATAAACATAAAAGCTTACTTATCTAAGCTAAAGCTT
>CATIWM010702958.1:0-12213 GCA_949671775.1 Mallotus repandus
AAGCTTAGAAAAACTTAAAATAAGTTCCTACACACTTAAATAAAATCATTAGCAACTTAGATTGTTTGTCAAAGTTAAAATTAGGAGCATGATCATGCAAATGGTCAACAAAGTATTTTAGGAAAAATAAAAAGAGAAGGACATTGGTATATATCTTTTATTTCTAAAAATAAAGTGTCAAGGAAACACGAGTGCAATTACACTCGCAAATTCTTCACCCTTGCTTCCTCTCTCTTCTTCTTCTTCCATTTTTAAATCTATGTGAAGTGAAAAGAAAATCTCCACTCCTCAAATATTTATAATTTAAAAATTAAAACTCTAACATAATTACACAATTTCTTTTTTTTTCAAAAAAATAGAAACTATATTCAATGAAACAGGTAGCTTCATCAAGTAAAAAGAACCATATAGTTAAGAATCTCAATTTTCTAGGACAGAAAGGAGAAGGATGGACAAATGGATATTTGGTGAGTAGAGGTTTTAGGTTTTGTTCTATGGCTATTAAATTCACAACCACTACAGACTTGTCCTTTTGAGGAACATGTCCATTATTAGAGGATCATGATGATGGAGGCAAATACAAAGATGGTAATTCTATTAACAATGTACAATATACTTCTCAATTATTTAACAAATGGCATTATAAGCAGTTTCACCAATAAGTCTATAAGAGCATTTAAGCAGGGTTTTTTTTGTTAATAGGAAGGTCATATAACCTAAATTTTGATGGACTGCACAATATGGGTAGTCCTCCCCTTCGATGATGGCAGGAATCGAGCTCTACACTTCAGGATACCCTTGGAGAGGAGTTACCACTTGACTACTCATTCGTTGGCATTTTAAGTAGGGTTTTCAATTGCTTAAACATATAGTAACTAAAACTCATATAATCAAGAGCAAATTTAGGTAGTGCATTTCAAAATAACTTGATCCGACCACTGATTTCAACCAAGAGAATTTATGCTATTCAAAAAACTTGAGTGAGAAGACTTCCCTACCAACAAATATATTATTGTATCCGAAAGTGTATATATTCAACAAATTAAGAGGAGGAAGAAAGGAGAAGAAAACATGGAGAATAAGAAATCTTCTTACAAATTTAACAATCAATTGAAAATAATAAATAGAAAACAAGTTGAGAAAAGCAAGGTCCTCTAATCAAGTTGGAACACTTTAAGAAGCTTCCTTAAAAGCTACAGAGGCATAATCCCACAAAGAACCCAAAAACACCACAATGTCTCATAATAAATTAAAGAACATGCTCAAGTTTATGAAAACATGTATATTTCTTACATCCAAGGTTTCATAACCACAATATAAGACCTGAAATTTGTAAAATCAAGATAATTAACCTTCATTAGTCCAGGGTAGTTAAGCTCCATATTACTTCATCGCATGTTCGAGTTATTTGATATTGTTGATGACAATGAAGAAGACGCCATTGATTCCCAGCTTCTCTTAGATTAGTTTCTTTCTCTTCATGTTTCTGCTCTTTGTTTGGAAAGAACTTGTTGATGATGGATTCTTAGAGAAAGAAGAAATAGTTGTTACATGTATTTATCATAGTCAATTACCTTTGACAGAATTTAACACTGTCATATTCCTCAATTGGAGTTGCGTTATTTTTGTTGTAGTTTGCTAATATTAGGAGTTTAATTAGTCCCAAAAAAATTTTGTTGACCTTCTAAAATCTTAACCCAAACATTAAGGGCTTAAATACACCTTTTCCCTTTTTTCAACATTATTTTATGTTAATATTTTTCTTTACTCTAAAATAATATTGTGAGATAATTTAATAAAAACATTTATAATAAAAATTAATTAACTTAAATTTTAATTCATGTTTAATAAATTTAATAAACCTCTGAAAATATAGTATGCAATTTAGTTTATATTAGGTAAAATAAAAGCTAACATAATTGAAATAGAAATTATTATTCAAATTAAATGGAAAAATACACTAAAATACCTTGTGGTTAATTTTTTTCACTTAAAGGATGTGTTGCTCCAATTTTTGGTGCGTACCAAAAGATTGGTGGTGAATTTGGCGAGCATGCCAGAGGAATACTTCCTCAAAATAAAACATGACCTTTTTCAAACGAATTATGGATTCCCAAATGCCTTTACCATAATTTGTTTGGATTTCAAGCATATGAAATAAAAATTAATGATAAAAGAAGCTATTGAGTAGCAAAATGAAATTGTATTAACTGAGACTTAGTACATGCTGAAAGATAATTTGCATTGAAATTAATAAGAGAGTTGTTGTAAACAAGAATTGAAAATTTGCTAACGATTGTCTGAATAAAATTTGGTTTAACAATAATTGATTTGTCAGAGTTGAATATGATTGGTAGTTGATGATGATTGTTGTCTCTGTTGTGTTGGTGATTGGTGTTGTGTCCTCTTGATTGTTGTAGTGGAATGATATTTATAATCACTGATATGAGTCAGGCTTTTTACTTATTTTGGGCCTCAAAAATTTTAATTAATCAAAATTGGGTCAATAATTAATGAATAATCAATGGGCTTTATAATTTAACCCAAAATTTTCTCTTATTCTTTTGATTCTTGATGGTAATAATTTTTTTTTTCATGTAGTATTCGTCAATGGAAAATTCTACAAGACCTAATGCTTGCAACATTAGATAATTTCTCTTTTTTAGGTCTCAATATTTTAGAGTGAAACTTAGATTTTTTTTAATCCTAGTTGTCTTTTAGGCAATATACTCTTTCTATATGAATGTTGTATTTAATTTTTATTTGAAATTTTTTTCTTATTTGTACTCATTTATTAATACTATGTAAAATTATTTTATTCTTTATACAATTATTTTTTTCATAAATAAATTCTTGCAGATTGTTGTAATTTGGGTTATTAATATCATTGAATAATTTTTTTATTCAAATTTATTTAAACAAATTGTTCCTTAGGAAATTACAATTTAAAAAAGAAATTAGAAATTAGAAAATGAATAAAAATTTGTTTTCAAATTAGAAACGGATTACAAAAATTCATTTCTAAATTAGAAATGGATTACCAAATTCTGTTTCTAAATTAGAAACATCCCAAAATTCATTTCTAAATTGGATGCATAAATTTTTTTGTTCTCTTAAAATTAGAAATGGAATATAATAATCTGTTTCTAATTTAGAAACAGACAATTTCTATTACAATTATGTTTCTAATTAGAAACGAAATTCAAATTAAACCTGATTTACAACAAGTAATACAACAACAATAAAATTTTGTTTCTAAATCCATTTATAAAGTACTTAGAAATGGGTTTTTCAATATTAGAAACGGAAAAATCCGTTTCTAAACTGCATTTTTCTTGTAGTGAACGCCCCCACATATAATTTGTTTGGATCAAGTCCAAGCTAATTATATGAATATATGTACCCAAAACAAGGTTTTTTTTATTTCCATCTCTCCTCTTTTTTTGTATTGCAAAAAAAAAAAAATCATTCTCTACACCAAAATTCCCTCTCTTTCTCTTGCAAATTACCGACAAATTCCTCTTCCAAATTTTAATTCTTTCACAAATCCACTTTACCTATAGCCTTGTCTTTTAAAAAAAAAACACAACACCCAAGTTAATTTCCCCCATTTGTCAAGAAATTAACTATCCACGTCATCTTCTTCCCCAAAGTGCCATTCTATACACTTCTTTAAACTCTCTTTCAAATTGCCCATAAATTGCTCTTTTAAATTTCAATTTTTCATGAAATTAAGTTTACCCATAGCTTCAATCTTCTAGATATCACAAGACCCATATCAATTTCTCTCAATTTTTGAAGTTTCCAAGAGCTCAAAGTAAGGAAAAAAAAATTCTACAGCTCTTTTTTTTTTGGATAACAATATTTGCAGTTCTAAAAGTAATACATTTTTTACAATTAAGTCCTGAATGTTCAATTTGTAACATTTAAGTTCTTTAATTTTTTAAACATTTAACCGTTAGTCCTATCCATTAAATGTAACAGAAAATGTATACGTGGCAGTTATTTGCCTGTGTGTCTTCCTAGTCATCTCTATATGGACTAACACCATCCATATGGCCTCTTAATCATTGCCTACGTGGCTTCTTCTTCTTCTTTTTCTTCTTCTTCTTCTTCTTCTTCTTCCATTACTAAATCAGTTACTCTTCCATTACTCTTATCTCCACAATCTCTCATTAATTCCACTTCTCAAGCTGCCATCATTGGTGCTAATGGTTTTTTTTTTTTTTTTTTTTTTTGTAAAAAAAATTAAATTCTTTTTGCTGGTTAACCATGCTCAACACTTTGAGCCATCATTTGCACCATCCTCCCCCTTTGCACATAACCTTTATCATTTTGTAATGGTCCATATAAAAAAGGCTTGCTGCAAGCACCGTAGGTCACCCATTCCAGGGCATCGGCTCAAAGTGCACAACTATCGTCCATGTTTCTCTAGCACACTTGAAATCAATTGAGAAAAATGTATTATCAGATAGAGAAATCGAAGGATGAGGATTAAGCTATAAGGAGATTTGGTTTACAAAGATTAAAATAAGAGGATAAATTGTGGTATTCTAATCTAATTTCTAGGGCCTAGATAGTGCAATCATGTGGAAGTCTTCAATTTATTTAGTTTTGATTGCAGAATTTTTCAAGTGAAAGCTGCTTTAAACTTGATTCTACTCTCTCTCTCTCTCTCTCCCACGTCTTTTTCCTAAAAACTCAAAATGAAAAATGGTAGTGGATATGGATGTTTTCTAATCTCATGTGATATTGCTTGTATAGGGCTGATGTAGGCATCTGACGTGATAAGTTTGGTGAGTACGTGGACGACACGTTTGTGCAAATTATTGCCACGTCTACTCAATCTGTTACAATTAACGGAATAGGACTAACGATTAAATTTTTAAATACTTATAGAACTTAAATGTTACAAATTGAACATTTAGGACTTAATTGTAAAAAGTGTATTACTTTTAGGACTACAAATATTGTTATCCCTTTTTTTTACACCAAATATATCTCAACCTTCATTTTTCTTCTCCAACTCTTTTAAATTTTCAAACACTCATTCACTTAATTGCTCAAAATTTATCACAATCACCTTAATTGCTCTCCTCCACTAATAAACTCAACTCCCCCAAGCAAACCCATTGAAATTTTTTTTTAAATGGTATTTTATTTCCCCTCTTTTTCTTTGTTTATTTCAATGCAAAGATGGGTTTATGTTGTTTGGGAATTAATTTGAAAATCAATTGTGATTTTGATGAGATTATGTATGATCTACGACTTGAACTTTGCATTTTGACTTTAGGACAAATGTAATTTTGTTTGAAAATGCTTGTAGATTTGATAATTGAATTTTATTTAGCCAAAAATTAATTGTGTTAGTCGGCATTGCTCAAATCTTTGATTAGCATTTAGACATATTATCTTGATTCTAGTCGAAAAAAAATTATGCATTGTATTTCGGCTATTTCCCTAAATTTATTTTATGATTGCTAATGCATTTGTTTGCATCAATACTGTGGCTCTTGTTCTTGAGAAAATGCCATTTTATTTTTATTTTAGCCAAAAATTACATTTATCTTTGATAAAAAAAAATTAGCACATTTCAGCTATCAAATACTATTCAATGGCTTGGAATTTAGCAATTTTGATTTTACTTGCTAGATGATCTTTAAGAGAAAACATGTATTTTTGTTTGCCAAACATTTTGACACATGATTAGTAGCTAGAACACTCAAAATTTGGAATGCTCTTATGTTGATAATGTTTGATGAACTTGGAAAGGATGGTTATGACCTTAAGCACTTGATAATGTTATTGCATTCTAACCAAAGAACTAGTCAATTCGGCTCCTAACTTTGCACTTTTGTGAGTTCATATTTTTCCTTTAATCCCCAATATTATTTTGACAATTTCCTTGCCAAAAGGGCTTTGACACCTATATATTGTATACAAACATAAATCCAATTACTTGATGCATTTGATTAGCTAAAATTTTTAATATATATTTTGGCAATTTCCCTCAAATTTGTGAATTGCTCGTAAAATGCAGCCTTTATTGTGAGAAAAATGCAAACTTGCTTGTGCATTTGTGTTAGCCAAGCCCTTGTTTAACCAAAAATTTATTTTGGTTTTTCATTAATCACTTTGTTTCGAGAAAATTTAAATTGGCACTTTTAAATGAATTAACTTGCCCTTTTAGCCGAAAATTTTATGCATTCAACTTAACGGCTTTCTTTCTCTTATGTTTTGCCAATTTTATGTTTGGAGCTTTGAACTTTAATCATGGCATAGTGTAAGCTTGGCTTGGGGAGTATAGATTTTATGCCAATATTTAAACCCAAAGATTGAATGAACAAACCTTAATTGGCTTTTAGCTTCAAACTAATTTGGCACTTGGTTCAAAGATTTTTGGCATTTATGTACTTGCTCTTCTCTTGACCAAAATTCCATTTTATTTAGCTTATTTTGACCTTGAAAACTATGAATTTTGGCAATTTGTGATTTTGAATATGGGGCATACCTTTATTTTGCCAAAATAAAATTTATTTGTGACCAATTTAATGTTTTATTTTAATCCTTCTTAGGTGAACTTGGAGCAAATGGCCATGTTTTGCTTTCTTTAGCCAAAAATTCCAATTAGCCTAACTTGGCCAATTGTTATTTCAGAAGCCTCAATTTCATAGCCTTGAAAGAAAAAATGCACGCTCTTCATGGTTTAATAAAATTTGTAGTACACATAAGGGCCTTGACTATTCTTTTACTATTGAATGCTTTTGAATTTTATTAACTTTCTATAGGGATAACCATAATTTTGCTCAAGGCTTTTGTGCTCTAGCTAAGAAATTTAATCACACTAGTTCACCCAAACTTAGTTCTTTAGGAGCTATTTAAATTTTAGCCGAAATACAAAGAATTTTCTCAGCTTTTACCAAGCTAATTTGCAAAATCCTTGTGCATATGTTGAGTGGAATTAAGCCTCTTGACTTGTTTTGAAATTTATTTTAGCAAGAAATGCCAAAATAATGGTGTAAAAGCAAACATTATTTTTGGTTTAAAAAAACCAAAAAAAAAATAATTATAGTGACTTTTGCTTTAGAAAATCAATTCTTACTTCCACTATTTAGCAACTTTCATCCAAAATTTATTTCCACCTCAATCTTTTTGATGAATTTTCATGGCTCTAAATTTCCATTATGCCAAGCCTAGCTATTTTTAAACGTCATTTCCATGGCTCATGATGTCACTTTGTTGCCAAAAATAGAAATATTTCTAGTGAAATTTCCATGAATTTAAGTAAATTTTGGCCATTTCTACATGTTTTAGCTCTACTATTTTTGCTTCCTATTTCATTTGAGCATTATTTTCCAAGCCAATTTTTGTAAATCATGGTCAAAGGTCAATTTAAATTATTGTCACTCCTTAGCATAACTTAATGCTTTTAGTTCAAAACTTGACATAATTATTCATTTTCAAGGTCTTAAGGCCTTTGTTGTTCATGTAGGCATCTAAAAATGCACGTTTCACTAGGTTTAATGCTTGCACAAAATTTTGTTAAAATTTACCTTTTTAATTTTCAAATTTGCATTCTAAACAGGGTTTGGCCAAGAAAAAATGGGCTTCTCTTGACCTAAACTCTAATTAAAACTCTTAGGTAGATCACATAACTTTACCATGAATTTCCCTCATAGCTTAATTCTCAAGCAAGAACCATTTTAATTCATTAGGCCAAAAGAATCCTGTCAACACCCATCCTTTGCTTGTATCTTCATTTAGAAAATTTGCATTCCTTGCTCTGGGGAAATGGACCAAAACACATTACTGCTTCTCTTTGAAACAATTTTTCATATTTATTTTAGCAAAATTTTACTAAAATTTCTTCTTTTGTGGAATTTATCCCTTTAATTAAGCTTTATTAAACCGAATAAAGTGTTCCTTTCGATGGTCACAATTATCCATCTTTACAAATTAATTCCCTTGGGGAAAATGGAGCTTTGTTTATTTTCTATACATTTTTTGCATGTTTCAATATTTGTAACTTGGTATAACATACCATTTTATTACAGACAAGTCGAATAACACATGGTTTATAAAACCACAAATTAACAGAATTTCATCTACGCCTATGTTTATCTCCATAAGGCAATTTTATTTATTTTAGCAATAAGTTGCCAAAATCCCATCTATTTTCACAATAAATTATATTTCCAACACATTCTGTTTTTTGGCCAAATTAATTATTTATTTGGCCCATTTATTTTCTTATTTTCTTGCCTGGGAATCTAGAAATTATGCAATTTTTCTGCATTTGCTCCATGAACCAGTAAATTCACCTCCACTTATTGTGCACCTTGGGGATTTAACCAAATTCTTAACCTTTCTACATCATTGATCACACCACACATATACACCATAGTCATGCACTACTTCACGAAACAAAAATGCCCACCTTTCAACTGTTATACTACTGAAATTTCATCAATGCATCACCGTTCGCAACTTTTATTTCACATACTAAAGAAACACACAAAAGAAAATAACAGTAAAATAGAAACACACCAATTGCAGAAGTTAAACTTCATTTATTTAAGATAATGGTTATCAAGCTAATTTTTAAATCCAAAAAAGTAAAATATTGCCACTAAATGGCAAATTCCTAGCCAAAGGCCAGTAACTTATTTTATTTATTTAGCTTTCATTTTCCCATATAGTGGGAAATATTTTTAAATTTCAATGTAAAACAGTCCCTCCCTAAACTTAGTATTGTAGTTGAATCCAACATAAAGAAGGCATTAAGAGACCTTTGCTATCCTTAATAATTTTAATTGGTAACACCAATATTGCATTGGTTACCTTTCCTGATGATTTCTCCGGAATGACCCTTTTAGGTTGATTCGACCTTATAGTCTGAATTGTGACACCACTCCAATCCCCTCTACTTTTCCTAAGGAAGTTACCCCCAAGTGTTATGAATCTTAATGACATCTTCCTCATTCTCATGCATCATGGACTTAAAACATAAATCCCTTGCAGCTTTAGGCCTGAATTTAGCCTTAGCATGAGGTTAAACCTCTTACTCCTTTTGTATTCTCTCAGCTGCTCTTTGTCTCTGCAATTTTCTTTTCTGTGTACGAGTTAGAGCTGAGAAAATTTTTTATCTACCACCCTGCGCCACTGCTTATTTGGTGGAATAGGTTGTGGCACTATAAATTCATTGTTGAATTTTAGTACGAGCCTTTCATCCTTCCTTGGCCTAAACTTATGGTTATTTTTTAATGAATTTGGAGTAGGTGGCCTTTTATTTGGTGCTAAAAGTTTCTTGCAAGGAGCTCCCTCTAATGACTTTTAAACTTGTTTGAATTCATGTTGAAAGGCTAAACCACCTCTTTTTCCTCTATTTTCTTTTTTAATCCACCAATGTTCTTGAATCCATATTGAAAAAATTGGTTGATGCCATTGAGGAAAGTGAATTTTGCTCTATCAACTCTGTCTCCTTGTCTATATTCAAGTTTATTCCCACCCTTGGGGGTTAAGAAGAAGGCAAATGGACTTGACGTATCAACGTTTGACCTTAAGAAACCAGTGTTTGGCCTTGAGAAATAGATTGTTCCTCAGGTGAAATGTCACATACTATGTTTTGCTCTAGTCCTTGGGGAATTAGTTCTTGACCCTAGAGAATTAGTTCTTGGCCCTAGGGAATTGATTATTCCTTATGAGGAATATTGCCCCCCGAGCCTCTTTTTTTATGAACAACCTCCACGTCATGAATTTCAGACTGTGGACATGGATTTAACCTGTTATCATCATCATGAATCTGGACTCCTTTAGAAATTGGTCTGGCAGATGAATGTTCAGATTTTTTTGGTGTTGAATCTTCACTTTTGGTGTAAAATTTTGACTTTCTAGTTTGGAAAGTTTTTCATTCATTCTAGTAAATGAATTATTCATCTCCTGCATAACATTATTGAATTTTTGCATAGAGTCTTGTAAATAACTCTTTATCTATAATATTGAGTCCATTCCTTTTGTGAGAATATTTTGAGCACTAATGATCATCAAATTTTGGCCTGAATAGCCAAAAGGTATTTCTGTCCAAGGGTGATCTTGAGGCACTGAGCCTACATTAATTTGTTTCCACATACCACCTATTTATATAGGTGAATTGTTGGTTCAATAACTAGCTTCATAAATTTCTTTTTTAATTTGTAATCTTGCATCCCATTGGAACATTTCCCATCGAATGTGCCAAAATTGTTTCTCCAATTTTTGGTGCGTGCCAAAAGATTATTGGTGAATTTGCGCGAGCGTGCCATAGAAATATTTCCTTAAAATAAAACCTGACTTCTTTTAGATTAGATTTCCAAACGCCTTTACCATAATTTGTTTGGATTTCAGGCAGATGAAATAAAAAGTAATGTTAAAAGAAGCTATTGACTAGCAAAAGGAAATTATATTAATTGAAACTTAGTATAAGCTAGAAGATAATTTACTTTGAAATTAACAAGAAAGTTGTTGTAAGCAATAATTGAAAATTTGCTAAAAATTATCTAAATAAAATTTGGTTTAATAATAATTGATTTGTCAGAGTTGATGATGATTGTTGTCTGTGTTGTGTTGGTGATTAGTGGTGTGTCCCCTTGATTATCGTAGCTGAATTATATTTATAATCACTGAATTCCACTTCTCCAAGCAATTTTTCAACCCAAAGGTTTCTTCCATTTTTTGGAGAAATAAATTTGGCGTAACTCACTACGTGATCCACTTCCCCAAACAACTTCTGCATAGTTTTCTTCATCTCGGTAATATTCTACCTTAGTCATTAAGTTGCACTGATATGAGTCGGGCTTTTCACTTATTTTGGGCCTCAAAAATTTTAATTAATCCAAAATTGAGTCAATAATTAATGAATAATCAATGGGATTAATCATTTAACCTAAAATTAAATTCAGCTCCGAACAAGATGCTAATATTTTTCTTAACATTTACGGGTTTATGGTTTATTTACTTATATTTTAATATTCTACTCAGTAATATTGTTTAAATTATATAACATAATGCCAAATTAATATACTTTTTTAATAGTAAAATTATTTACTAGATAATATAATATTCAACTAACTAAAATAAACTCACAATAAATAAAAATGAGATGTATTTTTAATTTTATCATGAATAAAATAAATAATTCTTAAAATAAATTTATAATATTTTTAAAAGTGTTCAAATAGTTATATTGATGTTAATCACATGTATACATTTTTATTATTGAAAGATAATGTTATAATAAAATTTTATTATAAAATAATAATTATATTAGTTGATAAGGTATTAAAGTGTTAAAAATGAAACAACATATATATAAATGTCAAGACAAAAATCACTTGCCTTTAAGTCAAAATACATATAATTATGCGATACCTTTTTTGTACTTATCCCTAAATTATTTTATAGTTAAATTTTGGAAGAAATACAAATAACTAACCTATATTTCACTCGTTTTCGCTTAGAAACATGTGATATTTTCTGTGACAAAGAGATGCATGTGATTTAGTTTGTTAGCAACTAGAGGCAATTCACACTAATACTGTTAGAAACGATGACATGGCATGGGCAAAATTAGAATTTCAGATTGATTAAAAATTTTAGCCTCTAATTGAAAATGAATGAAATCATAAGGTAGTTATTTATATTTTTTAATGATTTTATTCTATAATAAAATAAAATAAATATTTTAATTTATGAAAGAAATGGAAAAATATTATTAATTATTAATTATTGATTTGATATTTTGTTATTTTTTGATATATTTATCTTAATTAGTTTTTTTTACTTTATTTAAGGATATTTGTTCTTATTGTTATTATTTTACTGTAAATAAAATAAAAATTATATATTTTTAATTTAAAAAAAACTAACTTATGATACTTGTGAAAAAAAAGTTATTTTCATAAAATATAACTCTTTTTTATAAAACACTTGGTTCTTTTTTCATAAAAAATAATACAATTTTACATAATAACACTTTTAATTATAAAATAGCACTGATATTTTGTGAAAAAAGTATATAATTATAGGAGAAAGGTGCAAATTGGACCTCCACATTTTGTCCAAATTTTGCATTGGACCCTATATATATATATATATATTTTGCTCAAATTGGAACTGTTTGGAAATTTAGATCATATTGGACTTTTACTGAGTACAATCAAATTCTGTAACTTTTTT
>CATIWM010703021.1:0-15812 GCA_949671775.1 Mallotus repandus
GCTGCATCAACATGTCCCTCTCCGACTTTTATGCCAACCATTCCCACTACAAAACCAGGCTCATCATTTACCCCAGGAACTCCCACAGAGAAGTTGTTGGCGCAGCTGCGGCAGGTAATTCTTTATTTCTGCTTTTATGATACTACCCAGTTTTGTCATCTTACTGGTCTTGCCTATGATTATTCTTATTACTGTATGGTTGGTTGAAAAATTAAACGTCTTTCTTATATATTGGCAAGTATTACTTGTATTTATTCTCTGTCAAAACAGAGCAATTTTGAACTTTTTTCCTTGTTATCTAATTGGTTTAAAGTGTTAGAGAAATTCAAAGAAATACATGAAATCAAGAGCTACATATGATCGAACCATTCATATACATAGCTCAAGTCTCTTAACTCATGGAACCTTAAAATACAAACCTATAAATAGAATAGTTGAAATAGCAAACCTGTTTTGATGCCCATAAGGAATTAAAGAATGAATTACATCAAAAGAATTCACCAAGTTCCTTCTCTCCATGGTTCAAGCTTCTCAGGGTGTTTGACATAATTGTTGGAGGGGTGCAGATAGTTGTTTAATTTTCAACAACTACAAAATAGCGTTTGGTTAACATTTTTAAATGGTATTTGGAGGTTTTCATGAATAATTTCCATTAATTTAAATATAATTACTTAATTATTCCTATTTATTTAAATATGACTATCTAATCTATATCTATTTAAATTAAATTAATAAATAGATTTTTTATATTAGTTTTTTCTTTCATACCTTTTTAGTTAATTTTTTATTTATTTCATATTTTGTTAATTAATTTTTTGAACAATTATTTTAAAGATGTAAAAATTTATTATATGCATTTTTTTTACATATAAATATATTTATGTATATATATATATATATTATATATATATTATTTTATATTATATTATATATGTAAATAATAAATATATTATTATATAATTTTATTATATTTAATTACATAATTTTTAATATTTAAAATTGTAAATGTAAAACACTTTTTGAATTTAATATGTATACTTGAATACAATTCAGCATGTAAATAATTAAATAACAATAAATGTAAAATTTGAAAATTTTAAACAATTTAGTTAATATCTATAATAGCATTAAGCGTATAAACATCAATAGTTGTAAATAGTTTTACCAAACACTTAACATTAATCAGCTAACAGCTACCAGCTAATTGTTATCAGCAACAACTACCAGCTCTTAGCATCAATCTAGCCAAATAGACCTTAACCTATTTGATAGCTAATATCTAATAATAATAAATGTTTAAAATTTTATTAATTGCTACTATTAGTACATTGATTAATTTGTTTATTTAAATATATTTTATTTTTAAATATAATTTGATACATTTTTATAATTTTTTGTTACATAAATTAATTAAATTCATATATAAAATAAATAACAATTTATTTCCTTTAATTTATGTATTATAAAATTATGGAAAAATCCATTTTCAAGCCTTTAAACATTTAAGTTTTATTGCTTTAAACTCTTAAACTTCAATTGTGTTGTATTAAGTCCTCGTACATTTAATTTTGCACATATTAAGGACTTACTTTAAATATTTGGTCTCTAAACTTATTATAAAGGATCAAATTGCCAAAATTTAAATTTTTTTTTTATCATTTTTACAATTAAATGACAACTTATAAATATGTTGTATGTTTTTCATTAAATAATTATTTAATAAATTAAATAAATTTAAATTTAATATTTTTATTCTTATTCTTATTTAAACATATTAGTTTAAAGGTAAAAATATTTCTTAGTTAAAATTAGTAAATTTTATTATTTCATTATTAATAGGTAAATTATTTATTATGCATAATTTATTATTTTATTATTCATAATTATTATTTCATAAATATAATTTAAACCTAATAAAAATTTCAGAAAAATATAAAATTTTAAATATGAATATTTAAAAATATTTATTTTTATTCTTTACTATATTTGACATAATTAATAAAGTTAATAAAGTATAGTCAAATTCTGATTAAGTCTAAAGTGTCCAATATAATAGTAAAATTTTCTTCAAAGTGAAACAAAAAAAATCTTGAATTTGATATCTTCCTATCCATCCTCAAGTATTGAATATGAACTTCTTTATCTTCACTAGTAGAAGCCCGTAAAAAATAAATATGATTACCTACAATATTGAATAGAATATTTCAATACTAATAATTATGAATTACAATAAAAAATACCAACAAGTATAAAAATAATTAAAAAATCAAATTTTGGCTCACCATTAACTAATTTTTAGGCATACAAATATCAAAAATATTTAAAAAATTAATATTATTTTTAAATTTTAAAATTTTGATGTTTTAAATAAATTTTTAAACAACGAGTACACTTCTCATTATTTTCAATTATTATTAAAATTATTCTTTAACATAAAAATAATTAAATTTTTTAATTAATGGGATAAAAAATATATATTTTTACTTTTAATGAATTAAAAGAATAAAATACTAATTTTTAATTGATTGAACTATTTTTAATAAAAATTATATAATGCCTTTTTTAATTAGTATTTAATTGAACTAAATTGACGGAAAAAAAAACTTAAAATGTAGCTCTTTGACTTGTGAACGCAAGTTTAGGGATGAAAAAATTTTAAGAGGACCTTAATGCCTGCAAATATAAAAATATGAGGGCTCAATGCAACATTATTAAAGTTCAATGGCTCAATGCAACATTATTAAAGTTCAATGGCTCAATGCAATAAAAAGTGAAATTTTAAGAGTTTGAAAATGGGTTTTTCCTAAATTTATTATAGAAATTATTTAAAAACTAGCTTTAAAATATAAATCTTATTAATATAAACATTTTTAAAAAATTATAAATATAAATATTATAATTATTAATTACTAATTATAATTTAAAATAATATTTTATTTTATTTTATCATGAATTATAAAAATTAATTATATACATTTAGTTTTAAAAAATTATTTGTTATTAATTATTTCTAACAAGAGTAAAATATTCCAAGAAATTCGAATAAGCTATCATGAGAAAAAACTTAAAAATAGAACTTATTAAATTTATAGTTATTCTATATAAAAAAACTATCAACTATTAATTTAAAAATCTCACCAATGTATATATATATATATATATTGAAAATTTTAATTATTACTAAAATAAGAAAATAAAGAACTTTTTCTCAATTTATCATCTTTTTATTTAGAAAAAAGTAATGAAATTTATTTTTCAAATTGGAAAGATGCTTCCAATTTGAAAAACATATTCCCTAATTTTGTAAATTTATAGAAATCGTCTCAAAACATATTTGAGAAATTTTATAAAATTTTCGATAAAAAAATATTTTCAAAACATAAAAACACCTATTAGTTAAAATTTTCACACATCATAGGTCTGAAACATAACTGCCAAGCGCATTAGGTAAAAAAAATATTAATTAATTAATTGGTTAAGCTGATGCTACCATATCATTCTTGAAGATTAACAGTACACAAGCAAAAACTTTAAAACTAACAACATATTAGAGGCTGTAATTTTTAACCTTTATGTACATCAGAGAAAAATGTAACGAACTTACCCTACATACATACTTTCAAAACCCTTCAAAAAAAAATGAAGCGATTTTAACTCTTAGTGTTTATTTGACTGAATACGATACTGAAATTGCAATGGATTCCATTCACTTTCATGATAATGAATTTTCATTCCATAAAAATCAAGTCAAACTAATTATAAATTGATCAAACATTTAAATGTTGTCATATACCATTAAAATTCATAAAATAAAATATATTTTGAAACAATAAAATAAAATATATATCAGAATATTTGAATAAAAATATTTATTAAAATAATAAATAATTTTTAAAAAATTATAACAATATTTTAATAAATATTTTTTTACAAGAGATCATTATAAGGGATATTTTACAATTATTTTATTTTTTAAATATTTTACATTTATTACCATAGGATGAGAACTTTTTTTATCATATGGTGGTTATAATTTATAAATAAAGTAAATTTTATTTTGTAAAAGACAAAATAACCATAGAATGTACCTAGTTATAATGGTATTTTTTAGTATATAGAAATAATTAAAAATATTTCAATATATAAATAATATTGATTAAAATTGGTTGGTGTAGAAGGTATCTTTTTAAGCCAATGAAAGCTCATTGTCATTGAACAAGCTATGATTAAAAACAACGTGATTAATCTAAAATGATAAAGACATTCAGTTTATTATACTCCATTGTCATCAAATGTAGATTTAATCAACAACAATAGACAGAAAAATTAATAAGTTTGAGAAAAGAAAAGACAAGTCCAGTGCAAACGACAAACCAACTATAAGCCAATAAACGACTACGGACATAAGAGGACATAGGGAATGTGTTGTGGTCCTTCAGCATTATTGGGATGGTATCAATGCAATGCCTTATGTCATGTATTCCCAGTGGGTCACCTGTACTAGTTTTAATCCTCATTATCATGATTCATGGACCTTGAATATGTTTTAAACAAACATTTCTTTATATATATATATATATATCTTAGACATAAGAGCATTTGCAATGGTTAATCATTAGTCATTATTTGATCACAGGTAGTGAATTAGCAAGAAAACATTTGAGCCATGGCTGATCTTAACAGCTTCAGGATCAAGATTGAAATGTAAGATACTGAGTGCAACAAGTCCTCAACTGGTTAAGGCTGATGCTTCCATATCATTCTCGAACGTTCAACAGTACACGAGTAAAAAAAACTTAAAACTAACAACATACTAGAGGCTGTAATCATTAGCCTTTATGTACATCACAGAAAATTGTAACGAACTTACCCTACATACCTTCAAAAGAATGAAGGGAACTAGTAAAAACCCTTCAAAAGAATGAAGGAAAAACTAATAAGATTGCCCACACACTAAAAGACTCTTCAGCAATGATTGTTACTTGAAAGCTGTTTATTATCCTACGATACACCATGGCTTTCAGCAAGAAGTGAAAGGCAACCCAGCAAAAAATCAAAAAATTAAGGGCCCTCTAAAGATTCTAGGTTCATGACTCCTCAAATTATATCATCAGAAGATGATAAATCTGAAATCCTCAAAATATATCATCAGCGGATGATATATCTCAATGCACAAAGATATCACCAGTGGATGATCAATCTAGCTGCACAAGGATGTCATCAATGGACTTGCCTTCCTATTCCAATGATTATGCTCCTCCTACTTTTAAGTTGCAGAAATCTCAGAACAATCATCAGTTGATAATTATTACCTCATAGACATAAGAGTTCTGACCTTCTTCTCCCTTTCTGCTTTCTTAGCACTTGCTGTCCTCTTCAGTTTACGCAATTCCTCCATCACCTCTTTCTCAGCTGTGTCAATTGAGTTCAATAGCTTCTTCTGAGGTGTTAAAAACTCTGAATCATCGGACGCTTGATTTGTAATATTGAGCAGAATTTTCGGTACTTTTCCTAGAGTAGGAGGGCAACGTTTGACTTGAATGCTGGGAATTGGAGACTTGAAAGTGCTGCTGTGCTCGAGATGCGCAACTGGTGATGGTTCAGAAGAGTCAGGAACCCCATAAGTATGAGGCACTGGGCTCTCAATTTCTTGGACCCCACCACCTCCCAAACGTTCTCTTCTCCTTTCAATTGCCTGTCAAAAAAGTTACTCCATAAATAAGATTCACTACTTAAAGGAGTAGAATTTCATCCCTTAAAGACTTCAGTTTCATGACCTCTGATAAAAGATTGATGTTCCAATTTTAGACCCACTGCTAAAGACTGAATAAAACGAGAGCCAGTGAAATTTGTCTCAAAGTTTTGAGAACTTGAAGGACTAGACGACACAAAGGCACTCAACAAGCAGGCATTGGCATTCAACAAGCAGGCATTGGCATTCAACAAGCAGGCATTTGGCATTCAACAAGCAGGCATTGCGGGCAAGGCCATTAGAAAGACATCTGAGCACCTGACTTGTTTAATAAACAAATTTAAATGACACAACACCTACTGGATTGAATCAGGATGCAGATCTTTGAAAGAGATCATTGATGTCCTATTGTTCTTAATAAGATTAAAAATCAGCTCGTAGATGCATTTGAACAAAATACAGAAGGTGAGTCATAAAAGGGAAGAAGAGCCATCAAGGAAACTAGTAAATTGGTAATCAAGCGCAGAAAGATTAATACAACAATGAACAATCTAATCAAAAGTTCTACATATAATAACACAACATCAAAACACTGTCAAACAAACGAATGTTTGCTTAACTGTTAATTATTGTGGATCAAAAGTCTAATTCTGCCTAGTTAATGCTAGAATCAGAGCATTACACTTCCAATATATATTAAAAAAACAGAGAGAAGATTTCATCTTTGTTAATGGATTTCAATCACCCAACAAGAACAAGAATGAAATAAAATATGAAACAAATCAACCGTAGAATAAGCCTAAATGAATTGAACACAACAGACACAATCAAGATTAATAAAAACACTGAATTTGATCAGCAATCGTAAAACCATAGAAGAAAGAAAATCATCCAAAAACTAATTAATCTTAAGTTACAAAACACTAAAATAATCCTAAAACCACAACAACCGAATGATTCACTAATTAATAACTAAATTATGCTACAGAAATCATCAACATATATGCATAAAACAAATCATAATATCAAAAGAACCCTAAAAATTAGACTTGAAAATGAAATTAACTGATAAGTAGCCAACAAGAATGCACCAAAAAGCAATTAATTTAAAAGTAATCAAGAAAAATGAGGCTTATTTTTTTTTTAATTATTACCCTAACGATAGCAGTGATATCACGAAGAGGAGTTCTAGGGTACCAATTAGGTAACACACTATTCGAAACAACACTGCGGCCTCTTCCATTTCCACGCCTCACAACACTTCCATTAACCGCCGTATTCTCTCGTCCGTACAAATTTCTTCTTGGAGTTCCAGAACTGCCCCTTCCACGACCACCAGGACTCAAACCAACTGCTCCAGTTCGAGCCACCGTGTTTGGCCGAGATGTCGTTAGAGACCGAAACAAAGCAGTTTCAAGATCTGGCTGATCTTCGTACACTCCAAGAACTCTTAACCTTCTTCTTCGAGAAAATACAGCTGCAATGTCGATCGCTCTTGATAACCTGTCTCTTGATTCCGACATTGTTAAGTCCTATTTCTTTCACTGTAAAATCATCAAAAAAACAATAAAAGATCTTGAAAAAATATGTTCATTGAAACACCAATGAATCAAAGAATTAAGAAAGATTCTTACCTTCTGCTGATTCCGGCAATGTAGAGTTGAGGATTAGGGTTTTTTGGTTTGGTTCACTGCAAATGATTTGACAAAAGGAGGAAGGAGAAGAAGAGCTTTTGGGAGTGGCAAAAATGGGCAAAGTTTTCAAAATGAAAATTTGGGCGGTATTATAGTCTAGTTTTTACCTCTGCTATGACAATTTGCCACGTGTTAGTTTGTTACCGCAGCTTCTCCTTTCAAATTTCAAATTTTGGCCAAATGGCGCTCGTTATTATACCATCAAATTACTATTTTAACCTTCGCCAAGAAATATGTATATTATTTTGTTCATTATTTAAGGTTGATGAATAAACTCAATATCATTTTTTAAAGGAAGTAAAGTTTGTGTAATCTGAGAGTAAATTTTGTTCATGTAAATTAATCTGTAAATTTATAAAATTTAACTACCATTTTCAGGTGGGACAGGGTCAAAATTTAATAACAATTCATGCGATGCATTCTCTTTGAGATTTTCACTAAGAAAAAGCACAAGTGTCTTATAAAAAATTCAAGTGATATTTGATAAAAAAAATTGTTGAAATGAGACTAGATTTCTCTTTAACATATAAAAAGAGTTTGTCTTTTTTTTTATATATATACATGCAAATACTTAGGATAAAATAATTTTTTATATTTTATGATAAACTAAGCAAATGTTCGTGTGATGTACGAGTGAATTTAAATTTTTATAATTAATTATTATGAACTAATAATTATAAAATTGATATTTGTTTAAAAAAGTAACATGTTAATAATTTTTATGGTAGAATGAAAAAACCATTGGAATAAATGTCTTCCATATTTTGATATCCACCACACACAAAATAGAAAATTTTTTTTTTCTCATTAAGAATCGTGGAGGTTTTTTTTAAAAAAAAACCAATGATACAATCTTCTAATTATGCAAAGATTAGTTTAAAAAATGAGTGTTGTTTTAATTGATAAAAAAACCACATATTGAGATTCATAACTCTAAATTTTTTTATTGGGAAAAGGTCCAATTTGGACTCTCGGTCTATGCCCTAAGAGCACTTTGACACCTTGGTTTTTTTTTTTCTCAATTGGAACTCAATGTTGCAAAACTGGCTCAAAAAAGACCTCGCTGTTAACTGGAGACTAAACATCGTGTTCACCTGCCTACGTGGACAGTACACCCACTACTCAGCGACTTGCATGTCATCCACGAGGGTCCCACTTCACCTCCTGAACCTACATTTTTTGGGTAGGAAAATTGCTTACAATAAACATAGGATTTTTTTCAACAGGTTGCTTTAAAGAAAAATTGTCTCCCATTAAATTATCTTAACTACATTTTCATGGTGAACTATCAAAAACCCTAAAAGATAGTGTTTTTTACAAAATGTGACCATCTCTGGCTGAGGAAAAAAGACATTGAGAAGGGGTAAAGAAACAGAAAAAGGACACTGATTTTGGTTAAAGACGAAGCAAAAAGAACAAGAAACATGCGTTGGATTCTCTTAGAAAGGTATGGATTTTGTCTTTTACTTGTTTAATAGTTGACTGGTAGTTGCTGCATGTTTGTTTAATTAATTTATTGTTGTTTTTTTTTTTTGCATGTCTGTTTGATTACTTTATTGTTGTATGTTTTGTGCAATACATGTGGTCCCTAACTTTGTGTCATTGTTTTGGCTGGTTGTGGATTTTTTTTACCTTGCATACACATATAAATAACATGTGTAGGATGGAGTCAGTGGATTTGGTGTTGCACTATGGGGGTAAATGGGAACATACGCCTGAAGTAGCATATGATGGGGGAGAAGCTGAAATAATCTATGATTTGGACATAGACTACCTATCCTTTACACATATTATGAAGAAGTATAGTCAGGAATTAGGTGTTGAAGTTGGTAGTAAGTTGTATGTTTTGAATCCTGGGTCAAAAATTTGTGAAGGACTATGTAGCATAACCAATAACAATGACATTAGGAAGTTGGCAGAGTGCATTCAAAAAACAGGGGTGAAAGAAGTGCATATCTATGTGCGCTATGAGAGTGAAGATGAGGACAGGGGTGTTTCAAGTCTAGGAAACAACTTAGGCACTCAATGTAGTTACATACAACCGCTTGAAAATGATATTTGCAAACTAAATCAAGATACACAGTCAACTTTTGATGTTTGGGTGGGTGGTTTGTTCAAAGATCATTCTTTAACTCCACATTTATCTAACATGATTCAAGGTGAAAAAGTTAGGAACAGGAAATGCACTGATGATAATGACATAAGAGAGGGGTTAGGGAATATTGACGGTATTGAGGGAAGTGATAATAGTGAGGGGAATGAGGGTAGTGATAACAGTGAGTGTAATGCTTGTAGTGATAATAGTGAGGACAGTAATTACAGTCATGAAAGTGAAGAGGAAAGTGAAAATGAAAGTGAATATGACAGTGAAGATGGTGGAGATAGTGTAGTGAGATGAAGGTTATCTTGCAAAGCATAAAGAAAGTGAGGTATGATGTGGATGACAATAATCCACATTTTATGTTAGGTATGACTTTCAAGGATGCTTATGAGGTGAGAGATGTGATATCCAAATATAATGTTGCCAAAGGGTATGACCTAAAACTAAAACCAAATGAAAGGTTTAGGATTAGAGCAACATGTAAACATCATGGTTGCCCATTTGTGTTGTTTGTGTCAAAAGATGGGAATAGAGGCGGCATGTGTGTGAAGACACTACAACCTATGCACAATTGCTATAGAACTTTTGACAATTTAAGAGCTACAGCAAATTTTTTAGCTAATTACTTCAAAGAAAAGATCCAAAAGAAACCTAAAATGACTATGAACGAACTGGTTGATGATGTAAAAAAGGAACTTAAGCTGAAAGTTAATGCATCCAAATTTAAGAGGGCTAAAAAGAAAATCAAGACTGAACTTACAGGAAGTTATACTGAGGAATTTGGCTATTTGGCTACCTATGCTGCTGCTGTTAAGAAAAGTAACCCTAGAATAATTGCTGAAATTGATTTGGATAAGGAAGAACTGAAGAAAGATAGGGCAGTGTTTCACCGGATTTTCATATGCTTTGATGCTTTGCAGAAAAATTGGAAGGCAGGTTGCAGGCCTTTAATAGGCTTGGATGGTTATTGCTTAAAAGGAATTGTGCAAGGGCAAGTTTTAGTGGCTGTTGGGAGAGATGTAATGAAGCAATTGTTCCCTATTGCTTGGGGAGTTGTTAGTAAAGAGAACAAAGTGAATTAGAAATGGTTTTTACAGTGGTTGGTTAAAGAGTTTGATCTTGGAGATGGGAGTAAAATCACCTTGATTTCAGATATGCAAAAGTTAATGATTTGAATTATAATTATTTATAATTATTTTAGTAAAATTTAATGATAGTTAAAATTTATGTTTTATTTTCTTAAATGTGATGCAGGGGCTAGTTGGTGCAGTGATTGAGGTTCTTCCTCTTGCTGAACATAGATGGTACGCAAGGCACATCTACTCGAATTAGTCAAAACAATAACATGGTCCTAAACTAAAGAAAAGGTTCTAGATATGTGCTTGGAGAACATATGAGGAATAATTTCAAGATAACTTGAAGTTGTTGGCAGAGATCAAAGTACAAGCTGCCTCGGACTTGATGAAGTACCATCCATCAAATTGGTGTAGGGCCTTTTTTAGTAATAGGTGCAAGCCTGATTTGGTTGACAATAACATGTGTGAGAGTTTCAATTCAACAATTCTGAATTCAAGGTTTAAACCCATTGTTAGCATGTTAGATGAAATTAGGGAGGCAGTAATGGAAAGGTTAGCTAAGAATAAAGTTTTGGTTGAGGGTTTGAATTCAAAATGGAGTCCAACACGCATGGCATGTTTTCAGCAAAACATGGAAGAGGCTTTGAATTATGATGTGTTGTTTAATGGGGATAAGGGTACGAGATCAGCAAAGGTCAAGATAGGCATATAGTGTTCTTGGCTAAGAAGATTTATACATGTAGAACATGGGATTTGACTGGAATCCCATGCTCACATGTTATTGGAGCCCTTGATCATGCCAAAATAGATCCTCTAAATCAAATTTCTCATTGGTATAACAAGAACAGCTACATAAGATCATACCAACATGCTATGCAACCAATTCCAAGAAAGAAATTTATGAGAGTTGATGAGTTTGTTAGCATAAAGCCTCCACTAGTAACAAAAATGCCAAGCAGACCGAAGCATAGAAGAGTTAGAGCATCGAATGAGCTTACAAAAAAGACAAGCATGTTTGGTAAACTGTCAACTAGAGGAATTCCCCATAACTACTCCAACTGTCACATGGCACGTCACAACAAGAAAAGTTGCAAAGTCATAATGCCTCAGGTATGGGCTATTTTAAAAATTAGTTTTGTTTTACACTCATATTAATATGTGGGAGACAATTGAGTTGTTTGATTTCATTTTGTAGTCTGATTTCATTTTATTTTGTTGGGATTGTTAATGATTGTTAATAATTTTGCTTGTTAGCCTACAATGAATCCACCAGTTACTGGGAGATAGCCACATATAGAGTCTGAGTTTGTAACTGCAAAACATGCACTGTCTGAAAAGGTATGGACAATTGCTAGACATTTTAATTATACATTGGTGTTTGGCCATGGTGATAGCTTTGTGTATATTGGTTGTATAATCAAGCCTTTTTTTTTAGCAAAAAGGCAAGCAAAAACTCTGCTAAACATCAAATAAGAGAGCTAAAAAAAAGGAATGAAGGTCATGGCTGCTTCTTTGATAAGTCCACAGGAAATTTCATTTTCAATAAAAACAAATTGTTGATATTGTAGACATGTAATTAGAGAACTGACTACATTTTATTGGTTAATGCAGCCTGGTTTACCAACTGAGAGATAGGTCTCTCAAAGTGACAGCTGCTATATGGGAGATATGATCCAAAAATCGCAAACAAAATTCCCAATTCAAAATGAGAGTGGCCTGCGAAAAATAAAGAAACAAGCAAGAGGGACAACTAGTGAGGGGTCAAGGAAGATTGCATTCAAAGGAGATGGGGCAGATATTTTAATCCCAAAAGAGTTACCCTTTAAGCCACCAGGTCTGCATTGGCAAGGCTAACCTTGTTTAACAACAAGGCAGCTTCAAGAGCAATCTGAGAAAATGAGAGGTGAAGTTGAGAGTAGATCAAGGCAAACTGCTCCATGATGATCAAGGTTATAGTTCTTAAAGGAACTTGTTAACGAATGTGAATATCAAGTTCCTTAGGAACTACATGCCTGAATAGTTGATGCAATGTTTAAACATATTCAGGACATGTAAATCCTTTTTTGGATAAGTTTTTTTTTTTTTTTTTTTTGCTTTGTGAAATGGTTACATATATTTTGGCTAGAATGCGAGGTTTAAATAAAAGGATTCTCATTGCAATGATTGCAAAAAAAGGATTCTTACTAGCTAAAGTTTGATTATTAGGACTTTCATGTTTAAAAACTTCATGACAAGGATATGTTTTGCTAAAAATATGTATGTTTAGTAAAGGTTAGCTACCTGTTCGAGCATTTGCTTGTATTTGTACTACCTGTTATATGTTTCCTACAAATTGGTAGCTTCTATAACAGAAGTTCACAAAGACAGGACTACACATTGCAAAAAAATAAAGCAATTTCAAATTGTTATCACACAGCTCCAATAACCACACCATTCCATTACTTTCAATTTTTTTTGCATTACAATTGTTAATTGCCTCACATAGTCATGCACAAGTTAATAAAAGAACCAAAATACACTAAATCAACAGATAAATATATGCTCTTCTCAACTTCTTCCGAGCTTCACTAATCTCTGCTCTTGCTTCAGCGGACATCGTTTTAAGTTGTCCCACTTCTTCTATCAAATCATCTATTTCATTCCACACTTCCCTTCTATAAACTACCTCTAATCTGCTCTTCAACATTATATTTTCCTTCAGTAAACCATTCCTCTATACTTTAATTTCATTGATCACTTGTTTAGCTTTTGCACACATCTCTCCATCATACCAAGCAAAATAATCACATCCGTTATTTCGTATTCCTTCTCTATTAGCCTGCAAATACCCAAAAAATTCATAAATTTCTCATTCATAATAGTTATGCAAATATTTATATATTCAACATACTATATTTCTTAAACCCTTTTATTTCAACTTACTCTGTAATCTGGGCATGCATAAAACCTCCTCCCAGGGTTTCGATCTATCATTGATGTCATCGGAACATAATTATTTCCACAATAACACTTCTGTGTGTCTTGTTGTCCATATCGTCTTCTAGTTGAAGAAGAAGATGATATCGCTCGTAACCGTATATCTGTTAAATGAGAAAATATAAAGATTGTTTTTCTATTGCTGAGGGATTTGTTGTTTCTCAGTGATTGATAGAAAGAGGGAAAGCAGGATCAAGCGAGGTTGATAGAATTGGAAGAAAAAGGATAGAGAGTTTTATGGATTTTGATTTCAATTTGGGAATTCTTTTTTCTTTCTAAGCTTGTAATGGTTAGATGTAGGTTCAGGAGGTGAAGTGGGACCCACGTGGATGACATGCAAGCAATTGAGTAGTGGGTGTACTGTCCACGTAGGCAGGTGAACACGGTGTTTAGTCTCCAATTAAGGACAAGGTCTTTTTTCAAGCCAGTTTTGCAATGTTAAGTTCCAATTGGGAAAAAAAAAAACTAAGGTGTCAAAGTGCTCTTAGGGCACAAACCGAGGGTCCAAATTGGACCTTTTCCCTTTGTTTATATGTATGTGTAACCTTTTGGTGACATGACTCATCTATAATTCACCACCAATTTAAATTTTACTTATCACTTTTTTATTACTTGTGCTCATGTCTACACTTAATTTCAAGCTATATTAGTTTCAAATTGATTAAAAAAGTATTAGAAATTGATATAATTATTATATAACAAAAAAAAGGCCAAATATAAGTTCACCCCTGAACTTTACTCTATTATTTTATATCAACTCTCAACTTTCATTTTGTTCAATTTCACCTCTTACCTTCTATTTTTCACATATTTAACTCTTCTTGCACATTAGACAAACGCATATATTTAACTCGCACTAAGTTTGAATATATGAAAAATAGAAGTTAAGATGTGAAATTGGTGAAAATTAGAAATTATATAGGCTAAATAGGTGAAAAATAAAAGTTAAGAGGTGAAATTGAACAAAATAAAAGTCAAAAGGTAACATAGAATAATTGAGTAAAGTTCATGGGTGAACTTGTATATTCTGCCAAAAGAAAAACTAAGGATGCATAGAAAATGGTTGAAAACGTTTAGGGCCTGTTTAGTTTTGGAAAACATTTTCTGTTTTCCTTTTTTAGTTTTCTTATCCTTTTCTTTGTTTTCCAGTTTTTCATTTTTCAAAATAGAAAATAGAAAATAGAAAATCATGTTTGTTTGTTACTTTTCATTTTTCTATTTTTCATATTTTTATAGGTATTATTTTTAGTGAAATTTATTTTTACAATTTTTTAATTAATATATTAATTTTAATTATTATTAATATTAAATTTATTTATTTTATGAAAAAATTTTAAATTATGCACATTTAATAAATTTGATGGTGGTGGTGAGGTGGAGGTGGAGGTGGAGGTAGGGGTGGTGGTGGTGGTGAGGTGGGGGTGGTGGTGGTGAGGTAGGGGTGGTGGTGGTGGTGGTGAGGTGGGGGTGGTGGTGGTGAGGTGGGGGTGGTGGTGGAGGTGGCGAGGTGGAGGTGGAGGTGGCAGTGCACTACAAGATTCTGGCAATTAAGCGACGAAAAATTCTGTCGCTAAATTAAAAAAATCCATCGCTAAATAACTTAGCGACAGATTAGTGACGGAAAATTTTTCCTAGGTAAAACGCTCCTCGCTAAATTTTAGCAATGGAAATTGAAAATCCGTCGCTAATTTAGCGACGGAAATTACTAATCTGTCGCTAAATTTCAGCGACAAAATTTTTTCGTCGCTAAAATTTAGCGAGGAGCGTTTTACCTAGGAAAAATTTTGTAGTCTATTACAAAAAATAGATTTAGAGATTAGTTTTTTTTTTTTAAAAAAAAAAAGAGATTTAGTGATTAGTATTAATATAATAGAAAAGTAAAAGTAAAATATATGAGAATTTGATTTAGAATTAATATCTTTTATTTACAATTAAAATGAATACTTTATTATCTAATATTTAAAAACAACAATGGAAAAACATATAAATGTATAACTCTATAAACTGACTCTTCAAATTCTCACTACAAGATTCTGGCAATTTAGCGATGGAAAATTCCGTCGCTAAATTAAAAAAATCCGTCGCTAAATAACTTAGCGACGGATTAGTGACGGAATATTTTTTGTAGCTAAAACGCTCCTCGCTAAATTTTAGCGACGGAAATTGAAAATCCGTCGCTAATTTAGTGACGGAAATTACTAATCTGTCGCTAAATTTCAGCGACAAAATTTTTTCGTCGCTAATTTTAGCGACGGATTTTCAATTTCCGTCGC
>CATIWM010703026.1:0-17396 GCA_949671775.1 Mallotus repandus
TCATGACCCTGCTTTATTTGCATTTGGGCTTTGCAAGAAGACAAGGAAAAAACACTTTAGGTCCAATGCAAAAACAATTAGTGGATTAACAATGAATTGCCTTTCATAATGCATTTATTAAAGCCTATAATTGATAATCGTATGAATAATTCATCAAATTTTGAGATTTTTTTTTCAATATTTATATTAAAGATGTGTTAAAATAAAATAGCTAAGGGGATTTTGGTGATTTATTTGTATTAATAGTTCTTTTTTTTTTTTGTATTATGGATTTGGTCTTGATCATATAAATTCAATGGCCCAATGTATGTGTGTCTGCGGCAGCCTTTTTGTATGGGCATTCACTTTAAGATGGAGGGAGGCATTAGCCGGTAACCCATATTTTTTATGCATTTTTATTTCTTTCTCGATTTATTCTTTTTAATTTTATTTTTATATATCGAATTTTTATTTTTTTTATAAAATATTAACTTCTTTCATTAAGTAATAATGTGTAAACATCATTATTGACACACAGTAAAATTTTTAATTTAATTTTTGTAATTTTTAAAATATCGAATAAATTCACATAGCTTTAATTAAGAAAATTTTTTATTTTTTAAAAAATTTTAAATATAAAATATTATTTTACTTTTCATTTTTAATCTTTTCTTATTATTCTATAATTGTAATTAATATTATTTTTTTTCTATTCTTTCTACACTTTCAAATAAAATAATAATTTTTGACATGATCAAATTACAGAAAAACTTCATGTACTTTGGGGACTATGATGACCAGCTACTTTGTTTTAATAAAATCTAGAGTTCATAGCTTTTTTGGCCCTTTTTATGATTGAGAATTAACTTTAACCATCAACATATGTCTGCCTAATTTTGGTTCTGACATAGAAAATTATATTAATTCCATCTAATCAATTTTGAGAATTAAATTTTATATATTTTTCTTATTTTTTTAATTTCTTATATAAATATATAAATGGCTAAAGGCAATTGTAGTGCATGTGCTCTTGCTTTTTTGTGTCCATTTACCCACTTTTATTCTTGTATACTGAGATCTGCTTACAATGAATTAATTGTATTAATCTTTATTTATTACTATAACTTTTGTTACACTCACTAATTATTGTTAGAGGATGCTTTAATAACAACATGCATGTGATCATTTCCTTTTCCTAACAAGTAATTTTAAAGATGTGTAGCATGTGGCTTGGTAGCTATTTTGTACTTTGCTATGCTTCAAAGAGAAGGCCATTTTAGTTTTTGAAATGGTAAAAATATTTTTGAAATAACTTGTATATTAATTGAATTTAATTTTTTTATACAACTTTAAAAACGTGCTGTTTCGTATTAATTTGTTATATTTAAAATTAAAATCTAAATCTTAAGTGTAAAATATATTTGCAAGAGTTGAGAAATTATTTCTCTTAAATTAAATTTTTTTCACATGCATAAGAACTGCTCAATCTGATGTAGTTAAGATCTACTTTTAGTTAAAAAAAAACATGAGGCTTGATTCAAACTCGAGTTGAATTTTATAAAATAAGTAATTTTTTTTGATATTTGATAGTTATAAGAGTTCTAAAATCAAGTGAAATTCATAAGAAATAATAAAAAAAATTTAACGTTTATTTCTTTATATATTATATTAAAATTTAAAATTTTATTTAAAAAATTTAAATTACATGACATTCGAACCAATAAATTCTGATAAATAAATAATTTTTATATATCTTATTCCATTCCTTTTTAAAAAAAAAAACTTCAAACGTAAAAATTAAGAAAAGATAAATTTGGTTTTGATAAAACCAAGTTTTGAAAGTTATTGTGCAGTCTTGCAATTTGAAATAATATTAATGCTAAAAAAAGACATCAATTAATTAACTTTCTTCTTCTGTTTCTCACAAGTAGCTCCAGTAACAAAAAATAAAATTTTTATTTTTATTTTTCACTACTCTTTTCTTTTATGATAAAAATTAAACTATTTAAACTCTATCGATTCAAAAAACAATAATCAACTTTCTTCTACTATATGCCTAAAAATGTATATGTTAGATGAAAATAAATGGGTCATAATCAAGGAATTGCCGACAACAAAAACCAAATGAAAAAGACCAAAGCTTATATAGATGGATGGATATGTCTATTATTAGTAGTAAATTTGGGAGGGGTTAGTGAGTCACAAAAGTAGTGAAGCATGGAGCAAGTGGTGGGCTAATGGGGTCTTTAAGAATATGTGACGTATATGCCAACTGATATATTAAAAATAATAATAATAATAATATTATTATTATTTAGAGTTATATTGTGTTTTTTTTTATGAAAAATAATAAAAAAAAAAAGAAAATGAAAGTAAGGAATATATATGTAGAATCCACTTGAAATTGGTTTGAGCCAGATAATACATAGAGAGGGTTTAAAACCACATGGATGACATATGATGGTAGTGTTTCTTCACATGCACTCCATGTTAACCAGCCTAGCTTTTGTCTCAATGCCAAAGGGTCAAATTCCCCTCAACCATACCCTAAAATCAATATTAGGCATTAATATTTTTTCTAATAATTTTTTTTTTCTTTTCAAATTATATTATATTGAATTTTTATTAAAAAACTTTTACAATCGAGTCCTATAAATCAATAAAAATTTTAATTTAAATGATTAACTAATAAAATATTATTTTAATTAATATATAAATTTATAAAATCTTTTAAGAAATATATATCACCTAATTATCAAATTTAAAAAAAAAAAGCTTGTATAATATTTTTTTAAAAATTAAATTCTTTTAGCTTTATTTTGAATTTTTTTAAAAATTTAAAACTTTTTACTGACTTAAATATTTGAAAAATTTAAAATCAAATGATATGCAATTTTAATTTTAATTTTAATAATTGAATAATAAAATTTAATTCCTCAATTTAGTTTTAATGGATGACTAACAAAAAATTATTTAAATTAAGAATTAAAATTGATGATTTTTTAAAATTCATGTCATTTTAATTATAAAATTTTTAAAATTATTAGGTTTATAAAAATTTTAAGTAAATTTTAAGAAATATATATCACCTAATTATCAAGTTTTTAAAAAAATTTAAGCTTGTATAATAATTTTTTAAAAAAATTTAATTCTTTTAGCTTTATTTTGAATTTTTAAAAAAATTTAAAATTTTTTACAGACTTAAATATTTGAAAAATTTAAAATCAAATGATATGTATATAAAAAATTCATCAATTTTAATTTTAATTTTAACAATTGAATAATAAAATTTAATTCCTCAATTTAATTTTAATGAATGACTAACAAAAAATTATTTAAATTAAGAATTAAGATTGATGATTTTTTAAAATTTATATCATTTTAATTATAAAATTTTTAAAATTATTAGGTTTATAAAAATTTTAAGTAAATTTTAAAAAAGTTAAAAAATTAGTACGTAGACTTAAATTTTTAATTTTTTTTATTAGGTGATATATATTTTTCTTAAAAAAGTTATCAATTTTATTTATTAGTCTAAATAATATTTCATTACTTAACTATTAAAATTAAAATTTTATTTAACTTATAGAACTTAATTATAATTTTTTTTTAAATAAGGTCTAATATGATCAAATTTAAAAAAAAAAAAAAAGAGTTCCATCATGATAAAAAACAAAAAAGTCCAATATTGAATTTCAAGTATTGTTGAGGGTCCAATTAATCCTTTGACCTTTGTCTCCATGTTAAATTTCATTTTTCTTTTATTTCTTCTTTTGTTTCTTTTATAAAATAAATTCTAAGTAAATATATAAATTATTAACTTGTTAATTTTATTACAAGTATTAAAGAAGGGATTTTTAATTAGTGTTATAATAGCATTGATAAAAAAAAAATGACTAGCTAATAAGAGGTTTAGCAAATCCAATAAACTAAGATTAAGTTTTTCAATCATAGAAGTTTGGGAGAATTTAGGATTGGTTTTATCTTTCTTTTTTACTTGAAACTCTTAGTATTTGAGTACTCACATAGTTTTAATTATTTTAAAATTTAAATTAAATAATTTTATAAAAAAAATAAAATTCTTCAAACATCTTTTTTTTTATATAAAATTTAAATTAAAAATTTTATTTAAGAGAAATTTTTCATCATTTAAACTAATATACGTTAATTTATTTTACAGTATTAATTAATAGAAAAAAATATAAAAAATAGTAATAATTAATAAAGGTTTTTGTTGTATAGCTAGTATTAATAATTTAATATTTATAATAATTATTAATTTTTAAAATTTATTAAATAAATTAATTATTATGAGATCCAGTATATGTATTCACATACACTAGGGTGCATAAATTTATTTATATTGTATTAGCTATTAATCATATGGAGAACCTAAAATATTGTATTAATGTTAGCGTATTGTATTGTATTGTATTGTATGGTATATTTATTTGTATTGTATGTATGTATCTGCACCTTAGACATAGTGGCCAAGCCATCACTGTCCCTCTGTCTCTCTCTCGCTCCCCCTCCAGCTAAGTGAACAGTTGTAATTTTCTAGTACTAAAATTTGTTAAAGTAATTTATTAAATATTTGTTTCAGAAAATGAAAATGATTTATTTACACTTACAATATTGAATTTTATTATTAATTTAGTTATAAATTTGCACAATACGTGGGCACATTTATGGAGCATAAATTAATACATATTTTATTTAATTATTTTAAAACATTAATAAAATAAAATAAATATTTCAATAAAATTAATTAAATAATTTTAATAAAATAATTATTATAATTTAATTAAGTAATATTTAAAAAAGAAAAATTAAATTCCTGTTATTCTTAACTCTATTTTTATAAAAATATTAATGTAATACAAAATTTATATAAATATTTTAAAAATATTATAATTATTTCTATATTTAAATAATAAAACATTAATAAATTTTTTGAATATTATAAATTTCAGTGATAAAAAATATAGAGATAAATAAAACAAATAATTCAATTTATAGTGGAAGAGAAAGCAAACAAAACAAGCAAAATATACATAAATCATAAAGAAAATGTGAGCAAGTGTTCTCATCATCAATTACGTATTCCATTTCCATTATATCTGCAACTATACATACATACAGTGCCCTCCATTTCTCCCATTTCCTCTCCTTTGATGTTTACCTACCTCAGTTCCCCACCTTCTTCTCCTCATTTTACTAATATACCCCTCTTATTATTATTATTATTAATTTATTAATATTCAACTATATCATATAGTTTTTAACAAAAAAAATTTTGGACTCTCCACCAAATTAATATTGTTTACTAATTTCATAGTAACATATTTTCTTCTCTAAATGACCCCTACTTGAAGTCTTTTGATGGGTAATTAATTGGTCTAATTATCCATTTAATTTATGTCACATTATTAGTAACACATCAATAGAGTGAAAATTTACATATAATCATAAATTATTATAATAGAATGATTATTTGTCATGTAAGACAAAATAAAATTATTCAGCATAATTTGATTAATTAAACATCATTTCTTTTAGCATTCATACATGGTTATCTCATTCTAATTGTCAATTGATTTGCTATGATCTAATCTTTGATTCTTACCCCATCCGTGGCACTTGTTTATTATTGAAACAAGTCCCTAGTATTGACTCGTAGTTAAATATATGTACAAAATAAGATAATTAGGTAACATATTCTGATTTGATTCATAGTTAAGTATTTTGATGCATGTTAACACAACCAATCTTTTCAATTTTTTTACATGATGTTTCTGGCTATTATTTGATAATTATAAAAATTTTGACTATTTTAAAATTTGAGTCGAGTAGATATATAAAAAAAATAAAATTTTATTAATTTATATTTTTTTATATAAAATTTGAATCAGTAACTTTATTTAAAAATTTAAAATTTTTATCACTTAAACGGTAGATGTTGATTTAAATTTTATTTTTTTTATTGTATATTTTTTATACAAGATATTAATTAATTAGTAGACTATATATAAATATTTATATAATATATGATCATGGGTGGCAATTAATACACCAATATAATCATGACATGGAACAGTTTCCAGTTTGTAAATTTGTTATGATAATGCAAATAATGTTGTGTTGATTTAAATGAGGACCCACTTATCTTTCATTATTATATGTATTATGTAATGGTGCCAATTCGTTTTGTTTCTTCAATACTCAATAATTGAATCATATCCATGTGTGTGCCATAGCATTATCCTCTAATCTTAGACTTAGACTTCATATGCTTTGCCTCACATAATACCAATTACTTGTGAAAGTTGGGTTATTAAATTATTCTCTATTGCCGTCAACTTAATGAAATAATTAAACTTTTCACTTTATAGAAAATTGTACCTATTTAATTATATAATTGAATGTATCAAAAGTACAATCGACATATAAACACAAGAAACCTTTAACCTATAATGGAAAATACAATAAATTAAGACATAAAACTAACTACCCTTAATTAGTCCTAGGACTATTTTTTTTATATTAAAAATTATATAGTATTTTACAATTTTATCATAATTTAAAAATTATTTCTTAAATATTAACCATGGAAGATAATTTTATAAATGATGAGTTGGAAATATTATTTGAATTGACTTTTTCTGATTGAATCAATTGATGTCATTGTAGCATAAAATTAATTTGACGGTGAAATTTTTAGTATTTATGGGAAGAAGAAAAGGTGGCATACCATCAAATAAAGAGGCTAGAATTTGAAAAAGTAAGAAAGAAGCATGGCAAAATGAGATCCTTTTGTTTCGGAATTTTATGGCTACAACACATGTTCTTGACAGATAATTAGAATTAACATCTAACAACCCGGCAACTACCATCCTATATATTGGTCCCCTTTAGTTTAAAAATAAAAATAATAAATCAAATAGTTTATAATAGAATAAACTAAAAAAATTTATTATACTAATTTTATTTTGGTACTTTTTATTAATATAATTAATAATTAAATAAAATACCTAATAGTTTATTAATTTATTTAAGTTAAACTTTAAAAATTTTAAAATTTAAAAAGAATGAAAAAGAATATATATATAATGTTAGTGTAACTATTGAATATAATTCATCGTAAATAGTTATATAAAACCATTAATTATGCAGTTGATAAAAAGAAAATTAATAATAAATAATAATTGAAAAATGATACAATTACAAAAATAATAACCTGATTATATATAATAAAAATAACAATAAATTAAATTGTGTATGTGTGTGTATATACATATATATAATTTGCAGATCCTGAAGAATTATAATATAAGATCCTTTTGCTATCAAATTTTCAATAACATTTATTATGTTAGGTCACAACCTAACCAATTAATTTTTGTCACTTACTTATATGCACTCATAAATAAATGCCTTACCCTAACTAACTTTGTTTAATTCAACATTACACATACACCACTCACTTAGATTTCATTTCTTCTTCTTATTCATTTACTATTACTTGTAATTTTTTCTTGGTTAAAGTATTTACCACTAAATTGCTCTCGCTAATTTATCATTTTTATAGTTTTATTCGAATCAAATTAAATTAATTAAAAATTAATATAATTTTTGAATACCAATAATTTTCCGAATCATATATTAATTTATTTTGAGATAAGCTTATGGGCATTATTATTATTATTTTCTTAAAGATAAGTTTGAAGGGGAAATAGCTTTGTCAAAACTGTAATAGTCGAGATCGAAATTGGTCCGTTCTACCCACGTGGCTCCACGAGTTCCACGGTTTTGCCCCCACCCTTTCTCCTCTCTTCCATCAGGTTCAATTTGAAATCTAGGTATGTTATTACTTCTTCCTTTATTTCAATAATAGCAAGGGCATTTTGGTCCAAATGTAAGATAGCTATACAAGAAAAATATCTAAATATACCCCATTTAGAGAAAAAGACTTGCTACAGTACATTTCGTTTTATTTTATCAAGAACAAATTTAATTTTATAAGCGTTTGATTTGAAATATTTAATTAATCCAATGGATACATAAAAATCTCAGATTAGTACATGTTAATCATCATTTGATCTAATAAAATATACACATACTTAATTAAGTACTTTAAGCTTGCACATGTGAGACTAAAAAAGCATCTTTGATCATACAATTATTAATTAGGGCTTTTGAATTTGATAATTAGGATTCACATAGGGTCAATTTAGTAATTTAGATAAAAAATTTGAAAAAAAGAAAAACCCAAAGCATAGCCAATGGCCACTCAAATCCAAAACGCACCAAAAAGCAAAGCTGACCTACATATGGGCCAAACTTTTATTATCCTCATCGTCGCTATCTGCAGATGTTGCCATTGCTTTGCTTGCTTAATTAGGTTGTCCATTACTTTTTTTTAATATCACCATACATATGTTTTCCTGTTCACTTATCATAAGCTAAGCTACTATCCTCTTCTTTATCTCTTATATATATATATATAAATACCACATTTAGATAAAAAATTTTGCTATGCTAAATTGGCTTTTTTATACGATGTTTATAGTTCTAATTATTTCATAATTCAACTTGGGTAAATTTATAAGAGAAGCCAAATTCTGTCGATTTCTATTTTCTGCCAACTTATGACTTTAAGGAAATTTAAACTTCTTTCCATTTGGATGTATAAATAAATGTAAAAAAATAAAACACTTCCAAAAGTTGCATCACTCCTTTCAAAAAAACAAAAAGATTTAACTGAAGATTCCATGCCAAAAAAAACTAGCAAAAAAGTAAAAGATTGAGAAAAAAACTCTTTGTTTCTGTTCTTTTTTTAATTTTTTTTGGCTTTTGATAATGACAGGCAGATCCCACCAAAATAAATAAAAACTATATTACACAAAAATATAAAAATTTAACTCACACTTTGCATTCTTCATAAAAACCCTTAATCCAATTCACCCCTGTTTGCTATATGTGTATTTTTATTTTTTCTTTACATTTTTATTTTTCTTGGTAATATTATTGCTTATTGCTGCTAGGTATAGCTATAGGAAAAAGGAGAGTGTATCCAACTATTCCTATGCAAGGTGACTCTAGTGTGCTACCAATTTCAGCTACAGATGTCTCCACCACCGCCACTAGGGTTATTGTCCATGAAGGTAGTGGGGATGAACTTGGCAGCCGTGGCGGTGAGGCTGCTGGTGCTGCTGGTGTTGGCTCAAATTCAGGTGAAGATAGAGGTGGTATGGATGAAAGTGACCGGATGAATTATGGTGCAAACCGGTGGCCTAGACAAGAAACTTTGGCCTTATTGAAGATAAGGTCTGATATGGAGGCGGTGTTTCGTGACTCAAGTGTTAAAGGTCCATTATGGGAAGAGGTTTCCAGGTGATTGAATTTAGAATTTTTTTATTTCTTTCTATTTTCAGAAATGTTTTGTTGAACTAGAGAACATAAAAGCAAAAGATTGAAGCTGCTGCTGCTGCTTCTGTTTCAACTTGTGCTTAGAGATCTGTGTTCATCACCTGTCACTGAATTTTTTGGGTATTCTTTTTTCTTGGATCTTTCAAAAGTTTTGTTAACGGCTTTCTTGATTTTGGGAATATCTTTAATCAACACTTATATTGATGAATAAAAGAAAAAAAATTAATTAATTAATGTTTTTTATTACTTTCTTTTGAAAGAGTGATTAATTAAGCTTAGTTATCAACAAGAAAAGCAATGGTTTCATTAGATTTTGAATTTAGATATACATATATATAATTTTAATCTTTATCTAATTTTTTCTCTTATCTTTACTAGTTTCATTGCTTTACTGCAAATTCTTTGAAACCAATCATAAAAATTTATGGGTTTTTTTTTCTTCTTTTAATTTTTCATTTTTGTTTATTCCCATTTCAGCAAAATTCCCAGTAAAAGAGCAAAATCAGACTAATAAATGTGCACATATGTACAGATATAATTTGGTATGGTAATTCCATGTCATTATATAGTTTGTCAGGTCTGTTTCTCATCTTTCATGGAATTATTGTTGTTTTTTTTCTCTTGTTTCCATTTTGATCATAGTTTTGTTATATTGTTCTTGTTCATTTTATGTATATTAATGCATTTTTAGATGTTGAAATAAGCGAAAAGGAATCAGAAACTTTCTTGAAAATGTTCTCTCATTAATTTCAGGAAGCTAGCTGATCTTAGTTATCATAGAAGCGCCAAGAAGTGCAAAGAAAAGTTTGAGAATGTATACAAATACCACAAGCGAACCAAAGATGGTCGAACTGGTAAATCTGAAGGCAAAACTTATCGATTTTTCGATCAATTAGAAGCTTTCGAAAGTACCCACCAATCACATTCATCCGTGCAGCCGCAGCCTCCACCACAGCCACCACCTTCACAAGTTCAACCGGCAATAGTAGCAACAACTAATACCACATTGCCTTGGTCTAATCCTCCTAATGTTACTCATGCTACTGTTCCATCAGCAACAAACCATCCTGTGAATATTACATCCCATAACAATATTGTTATCACTTCAACAGCAGATCCTACATTGAATCCTATGCCATTGTCATCTTCACAACCCATAAATCATTCTCAAAATGTGTTTCCAATTTCTTTTCAGAACCTTACTTCACATCTGTTTTCGAGTTCTACATCATCTTCGACTGCATCAGATGAAGAATTGCAGAAAGGAAGTCGAAAGAGGAAGCGAAGATGGAAGGACTTCTTTGGGAGGCTAACTAGGGATGTGATCAAGAAACAAGAAGAATTGCAAAGAAAGTTCTTAGAAACGGTAGAAAAACGCGAGCATGATAGAATCGCACGCGAAGAAGCTTGGCGAGTGCAAGAAATGGCAAGAATCAATAGAGAACATGAAATCTTGATCCAAGAACGAACCACAGCAGCCGCCAAAGATGCTGCTGTCATTGCATTCTTGCAGAAGATATCAGGTCAGCAAAATTCAGTGCAAATGCTAGATATTCTACAACCATCACTAGTTCCAGTTTCAGAACCAGCACCCGCACCGGTACCAGTACCGGCATCCGCACCCGCACCCGTACCGGTGCCGGCACCAGCAATTACACCACCACAACCACCAGTATTGGCACCAGTACCAGTGGCGGCACAGCCTAAGCCACCACCACGACCTTCGGAGAAGTGGGATATTCAAGAAAAGGATAATGGTGTGAATAATAACAATAATAATAGTAGTGTGGTGTCAAGCTCTTCAAGATGGCCAAAAGTTGAAGTTGAAGCTCTTATTAGGCTAAGAACAAGTCTGGACATCAAGTATCAAGAAAACGGGCCTAAGGGACCTTTATGGGAAGACATCTCAGCCGGAATGCAGAGGCTTGGATACAATCGAAGTGCGAAAAGATGTAAAGAGAAATGGGAAAACATAAACAAATACTTCAAGAAAGTTAAAGAAAGCAACAAGAAGAGAACAGAAGATTCAAAAACATGCCCATATTTCCATCAACTCGATGCTATATACAAGGAGAAAAGCAAGAACACTACTAACATTGAGAACAATATCAATTCAACTCCCGGTCCTGGTCAAGTAAATTCGATTACGTCAATGGAGCCCTTAATGGTACGGCCAGAGCAGCAATGGCCTCCTCGACAAGGACATGTGGAAGCAAATGGGAGGGAAATTATGGACCATAACATTGAAGAAGAAGAAGAAGATGGAGAAGAGGACGATGATGATTTAGAGGACACTGAGGAAGAAGATGACGGGGGTGGTGGTGGAGGTTTTCAAGTCGTAGCAAGTAAACCAGCAGCTGCTGCAACTTCAATTGGAAATGGTGAATGAGACAAGAAAAGAACAGGGAAGTTTCTTTTCATAATTATGGTTGGAGAATTATTATTGGGTCGACATTGGTCAAAACCATCCATTTTTACTGCATCAAGCATGGGACATGCACGTTAAAATTTAGAGGATAAAAGTTTTCAAGTTTTATTTATTTGTTTTTTTACTGTTAGATGAAGGACAAACTGAACCTGGACTGCGTATATGTTTCAGAAGAAGATAGCAGGAAGATGAGAAAAATACAGGATTCTGCTGCTAAATTGCCATGAATTGTCACAGATATGTGCCTTTTTATTTAATTTACGCCCATACACACATGGGTTCCATTACTATATGTGTATTATATATATATATATATATATAGAGTGGGATCAGCATTTTTATTTTTTTGGAAAAAAAGAATGATTAATTTGTTAATTATTTTGTTACATTAATAAAGAAACTATAATGCATGTCATGTGTAGAGATTGTGCAGAAAATAAACAAATAGAATGAGTGGTGTTGTATTTTAGTTTGTGCCCACTAGGGCAGTTGATCATATCATAGAACAGATTAAAAATAAAGAAATTAAAGAAAAGCAGTGCTGTTTCTTTCTTTTTTTTTTTTTTTTTTTTGTGCTCATTTGGTGTAAATTAGAGAATTGGTTTCTAGTGTTCGTCTTTAATTTATTAGATGGGTTCTATATATATATTTATATTATTTTTCCTCCATTTACTTATTTTATGCTGCAATTAAAAAACAATAACATGATAGTGATTAGAAAGATCGAGACCTGTGATATTGTATGCAGGTTGAAGATACTCTCTGCATCAACATATACTAAATTTGGTGAAAGTATGTCTTTCTTTTGGAATAAATCCACCCCAAATAATAATAATAATAAAATACTTGTTAGGTACGTTACATAAAAGTTACATATGTAATTATTATGAGAGTAACAATTATAAGTGAAAAAATTAAATTGTTAACCCCTTTTAATAAACAATGATAATGAATAAGCTGTTAAAATGGAACTATTTAAAAAAACTATTAATAATTAATAAAATTTATATAAAATAAATAAAATAATAAAAATAAATAAATATATTATTAAATTTTTATAAGAAATAAAATTAATTTTCAAAATATCATCTAACTAGAAAAGAATTATTAGAAAAAATTTATGAGGATAAAAAAGTACAATATATATTTATACACATACAAAATGCCTATAGCAATTAATTTGCATGTCATGAACAAACCTATGCTGATTGTTGATATAATATCTATATATTATATTGATTATTGTTTTTTTTACAGAAATAATAAAAATATCATAGAATTTTTTTTATGATACTTTTTTATTATTTTTATAAATTTAATTTGTAGCTTATTAATATAGAAAAATAAAAAGGAAACAACTTACAAGATATACAATAAAATTATAGGGAAGAAGAAAATTTTTTATTTTTTAATAAATAGAGAATTTTTTTTACTGATGTTTAACCTATCCCTACCTAAGTTAATAGAAATGTATTAAAATGAGATTAACTGTTAAGAGGGTTAATAGTTAAAGGTGCATATTTTAAAGTTACTAAACAATGGTAAAAGAAGTTAATGTATTACACGAATAACAATTAACCTTTTTTAACTCAATTTAAATGCACTAGAGTCATTCTTGAAGCTATGATTTTTTTGAAAAGTTCTTAATTATACTTGTGTAGTACATTCAACAGTTGAATTTGTAACATAAAGACACAAGTCTTATTTTTAATGATTAAGTATAAAACATCTTAACTAATGTATTACAAATCCTATCATAAAATGTATTATATGTAATGTAATTAAAAACCTTGAGTTGGAATTGAAATTGCAGTCACAATTAGTAATTAAATTAGTTGCAAATTCAATTGCTCAGTTTAAAATTGAATAATTTCTTTTATTTATATTGAAGTAAACATAAAAAAAAAATTTAGGATTTCAACATGATTTGATCTTTTTCATAACCAACAACCACCTATTGTTAGATGTTATTGTAAGAAATGGTTAAATATACTATTAAAAAATTTTAAGAAAAATTCATTTTCAAATCCTTAAGCCTTATTGTATTAAATTCTTGAACATTAATTATATTATGTTAAACTCTCGTACTTTTATATTTTATACATTAAAGACTTGCTATAAATATTTAGCTCTTAAACTTATTTAAAAAAATCAAATTATCAAAATTTAAAAGTTTTTTTATCATTTTAATATAATTAAGGAAAAACTCATTAGATGGCCCTCGAATTTTTGTAGTTTATTTTATTGAGTCCCTATATATTTATTGTATTTTAAAATACCCTTAAACATTTATTTGATACAACATTGAACTATTTTGGTAAATTAACATTTATTGGTAAACATCGTAATAATTCATTTTCAAAAAAGGTTTGATATTGTATTAAATAAATGTTTAAAGGTTTGATGTTGTATCAAATAAATGTTTAAGGGTTTGATGTTATATCAAATAAATGTTTAAGGGTATTTTAAAACACGATAAATGTATAGGGGCTCAATAAAATAAACTACATAATGAGTTTTTTTTTATAATTAAATAACAACTTATAAATATGTTGTATATTTTTCATTAAATAATAATTTAATAAATTTAATAAATTTAAAACTAATATTTTTATTCTTATTTAACCATATTAGTTTAAAAAAAAAAATCTCTTAGTTCAAATTAATAAATTTTATTATTAATAAGTAAGTTATTTATTATTTATTATTTTATTATTCATAATTATTATGTTACAAAAAATAATCTAAACATTCTCAAAATTTAACAAAAATATTAACTTTTAAATAAATATTTGAAAATTTATTTTTTTATACTTTACTATATTTGACATACTAAATGAAGTTAATAAAGTATAATAAATTCTAATTAAGCATAAAAGTGTCCAATATAATGGTAAAATTTTACTCTACGGTTTGATACATTTCTCTCGATACTTAAATATTGAATATGAACTTTTTGACCTACATTAGTGGGAGTCTATAAAAACTAAATATGATTGCCTGCAATATTGAATAAAAATATTTGAATACTAATAATTGTAAATTACAATATGAAATACCAACAAGTATAAAAATAATTGAAAAATCAAATTTGGCTCACCATTAATTAATTTTTGAAGCATGTCAGATATCAAGAATATAAAAAATATTTTTAACATTATTTTAAAAAAATTTTAATTTTGATGTTTTAAATAAATTTTTAAACGAAAGTATACTTTTCACTATTTTCAATTATTATTAAAAATATTTTTTAACATAAAAAAATTAAAGTTGGAAATAAAAATACATTTTTTTTTACTTTAAATGCATCAAAAGAATAAAATATTAATTTTTAATTGATTGAACTATTTTTATTAAAAGTTATATAATATCTTTTTAATTGGTATTTAATTGGATTAAATAGACAAAAAAACTTAAAATACAACAATTTGACTTGTGATTACAAGTTTAAGAATGAAATCTTTTTAAAAAGTCCTTGATGTGTGAAAATATAGAAATATGGGGGTTTAATGCAACACAAGTAAAATTTTAGGGCTTGATATAATAAAATGTAAAACTTTAAGGATTTGAAAATGAATTTTACCAAAATTTTAATGTGGTGTTTCCTCTTGAAATAAGATAGTTGGTTCATATTCCGAAATTGAAATCAGAATGAAGAAAAATCAGAAAAAAAAATGAAAATGTCAAAAAAGTATTTAGTTTAGAAGGAACCAAAATTGAAATCAAAATCAAAATTAATATTATTTATATAAGAAAATATATCTAATAATTATTTCATTGAGTTATATTTTTATTTCATTGTTTAAAAAAATATATTCTATTTTATAAATTTTAATAATAATTAATTTGGCTTGATTTTTATGAAAATGAATATTTATTCCTTACCTCTATTAGGAAAATGAGTGATTCCCATTGATGGAGGAATCCATTTTCATTTCTATGCAAAATTTTAATCAACCAAACACTAATCATTGAAATCACTTATTTTGATTTTGATTTTGATTTTGATTTTTACCCTTATTTATCATGAGATAAATGACCCCTAAAATAATTGATTTTTTTAAGTATGAATTAATTACTTTTATCTTAAATTGATTTAATTTTAAAATTAAAAAAATATAAAAATTATACATTATAATTTATTCAAGAAAAATATTGAAAATTTATTTTAATTAATAGGCAAAGGTATCTGAAAAACATTTTAAGGCAAAAAAAAATTATTCAAAACGATATAGTTTCCTAGAACAGTTATAACTTATAACAGCAATATTGTGCCTAAGTTATTAAAAAAAAAACTAATCCAGTTGAGCTAGGGCCCTTGCTAACATGCCAACATCACATGAAGGTCCTCAAGTGGATGGACCTACCAAGAGGAATCTTCTAAGCTATATTCAATTAGATAGGTTGTGGATGGAATTATTTATGTATTCCATTCCAAATGTGTTGACTTCCCACAAAGCTCCATACTATATATTGATTGATTGGTTTTTTTTTTTTCAATTCCTTGATAAATCATCCCATCATTGATATTATTTTTTTATTATTGTTTTGAACTTATGATTGATCACAAAGTTTAGCTAAAAATTATTCATTTTAAATAATTTTAACTAATAAAATTAACATGGATAACTCCGAATTGAATTATAAAAAGTATACATAATCCAACATTAATTTGTTTAGTGTAATGATCTTCGATATTTAATTGTTTTAATGATTAATCTGTCTTGAGTTGGATAAATATTGTTAGGGGTGAATTACTCCCAACTTCTATTTTTTTACATATAAAACTAGCTCAAAATTTAATTTAAAAAAAAAAATTAAATTTTACCGCTTGAATCAACAAATATTATTAGAATTAATATTAGTGAGATAATATAAATTTTTATAGTTTTGATATCCATGGTTATGCAAATGTTGCCATTTATATTCACAAGGAGGTCCATTTGGTTATACTTCTATGTCAGTAACATATGCACAATCAGTGTATATTGCATGGTTTGTTGGGAGTAACAGGTTGCTGTATTAGCCATTGGGAGGGGGTGAGGTCCACGCACATGCACAAATTGAATGGTTATGGTGTATATGAATTTGGATATTCTGTTATATTAGAAGCTGCTGTAACTTTCGTGTACTGGCACACAATGAAGTCACAGGACACCACTCTATCTTTATCCTCAGTAATACATATATATATATATAATTAAATTCTCCATCGACCAGATAAGGTTGTCATTGAACCCACCAGCCAGATTGATGGCCAGTGAGAAATTTTTTATCCTTTTTTTTTTTTTTGTGGGTCTTTAAATTGCTTTATATTACTTATTGTACTTTTTAAAGTTGCTGAATAAAAAATTTATTTGATTCTTTATATATTGTAAATAAATAATTAAATATATAGTTATTATCATTATTAAATAATAATAGTATTATTTATTTATATAATAATTTTATATTAATTTAATATAGTTATAATTTATTATAATTTTTATAAATCTTTTATTTCAATAATTATATGCGACCAACAGAAAGAAATGTACATAATTGAAAAATCAATTCATCA
>CATIWM010703073.1:0-11433 GCA_949671775.1 Mallotus repandus
ATATTAATATTGTCACTAAAAATAATATTAATTTTTTACTTAAATAATATAAATTTTTTAATTAAATAATTAATTAACTTAAATAATATTAATATTGATTACTTAAATAATATTAATATTTGGATAGAAAAAATTTAACAATCATAGATTTCCATTAATTTAACAATCGATTTAAGAAAACAGTCAACAAAAACATTATAATTACAACACCCGAAATCATACATTTAATTACATAATAATTTAAAATTCTAGTAAATAAGAGTCAGATCCACCAATATCATTGAAAACTCCACTAAAAGCATTGGATGGAGTAGGTAGTGATTAGTGTTGCTAAGCTCTTTTATGCATAATCCTCCTTTTTTTCAGCTGTCATAAATGCACAAAATTCAGGATCATCAATAGAATTAAGATCTGTAAACAAAATCTTATTTTCTTCTTTAAATTCTGGGAGGGCCAACTTTTTTTCTGATATGGTGTCGGCCTTTTTCAACAAATTAACAACCTGTCGATTTTCTTGTAGAAGAAGATCCATTTTTTATTCCTTTAATTGTTCCTCCATTCTTCTCTTCAATTTGACTTTTTTCACGCCAATGGGACATCCAGTTGAAGAACCACCTACATCAGATGCATCCAAATTGATTGAAAATCCTGAAAGGCCAGGAGATGTTGGAACTGCAAAATCAGGAGTATGAGTCTCAGATCTTGATTCTTCATTCACAATCTTATTAACTTGCCTCAAAGTGCGGCTATAATCTTTAAATTTTTTAAAATCTTTGACTATGTGTCACACGTGATCAAATTTGAAACCTCGTTTATAATGCACATCTTGTTGCATTAATGTTTTAGCTTTTAATTAACTGAAAATAATTAATTAAAATCTTGTTAGAATTAATATAATCCAGTTAAAATTAATATAATCCAGATGAAGAAGACATCACGGATAATATTAATAATATTAAAACATTACAATGAAATACTTACAATGTCTGCATTTGAAGTGCCACTAGGATGAGTGTTTCTATTTGTCGAATGCACGCAGTTAATTTTCTTACAGCTTTCTCAATTATTTGGTATCGACATTGTAATGAACGCTTGGTACGCTCCCCGCAAGTTGCATCTTTCTCTACATTATATTTTTCTTGTATCCGTGACCAAAATTGATCCGAAGATTGAAAAACGCCAATAATTGGGTCTTGTGAAATTTTCATGTATACTTCACATAAAAGCACACTTCTGCATGAGTGTAACTAGATGATCGAACTGATATTTTGAAATTGTTGAAGTGTTTGAGCTAAAAATGAGTTTTTGGAGTTCTACAGAAGATGTTGCAATGTGTTGTGAAAAAATCTTATGGAAATGACATTTATTTAAAGAAAGAGAATCCCTTCTGCATTATTTGTCTGCTTTTATTTTAAACCATTGGATGGTATACAGATCATCTCAACCATTGGATTAAGAAGTCAGGAATTCCTATCATCTTTTGGGAAAAATACAAAGGCAGGACAATAATTTTGTTTCTGCTTTTGATTTAAACCGTTGAATGGTCTTTCTTTTAATTTAAACCATTGGATTAAAAAGTCAGGATTTCCTATCATCTTTTGAGAAAAATACAAAGGCAGGACAATAATTTTATTTCTGCTTTTGAATTAAACCGTTGGATGGTAATCTTTTAATTTAAACCATTAGATTAAAAGACAGGATTTCCTGTCATCTTTTGGGAAAAATACAAAAGCAGGACAATAATTTTGTTTCTGCTTTTAAATTCAACCATTGGATAGTATTCTTTTAATTTAAACCGTTAGATGGTATTCTTTTAATTTTCTGTCATATTTTATATTTAATCTTTTCCTTCTACCAAAATTTATATTATAAAAAGTAATGCATTATGAATGTAACTACTTAAAGATTATCTAGAAATCTTAGCACGCTCTCTTTGAAAAACTCTTTACAAATACTCTTCTCGTATACTTAATAACATTTCCCAAAATGAATTTTGATATTGGTGGCCCATCAGTCCATAACTTATCAAGTTCATCTTCTGATGATGATAATCAACTTGGGTTATTGAACGAAAAATATAAGTAATGTTGCAAATTCTCTCTACTAATAGTATGATGATCGAATATTGTCAAAATCAATGGCACAAATGTAGCACTCGACATAGTGGATCGATTCCAGGCCATATTGTTGTTAGACGAGATCGTGAAGTTGCACACCAAAATTTATTCAAAGATTATTTTGCTGATAATCCACGATATGGTGAGGATTTTTTTTGCTGACGATTTTAAATGTCACGAAATTTATTTCTTCGTATAGTTGATGCAGTCAAAAGTCATAACCCATATTTCAACCAATGAACTGATGCTCTTGGTAGACTTGGGTTATCGCCTCTAAAAAAAATAACGACAATATTTTGAATATTGGCATATGGCCTACCTGCAGATGCAACAGATGAATATGTAAAAATTGGTGAATCTATAGCGATTGAAAGCTTAAAGAAGTTTTGTGATACTGTTGTGGAAATTTTTTCATAACAATTTTTAAGAAGATCTAACAATACTGATATTGCTTAGCTGCTTCATATTGGTGAAGAACGTGGATTTCCTGGAATGTTGGGCAATTTGGATTGTATGCATTAGAAGTGGAAAAATTGTCCAATAACATGGGTTGGACAGTATGCAGGTCTTAGTGGATCACCAATAGTAATTTTGGAAGTTGTTGCCGACTATGATCTTTAGATATGACATGCTTATTTTAGCTTGCCTGAAACTAATAATGATATCAATGTTTTGGAATCATCTCATCTTATTTTGATCTTGCACAAAGTATTGCTCCCCCAACACATTGTGTCATAGAAGGAAAAGATTATGATGTGGGTTACTTTTTAGCTGATAGTATTTACCCAGAATGAAGCGATATTGTTCAAACAATTCATGAACCTCGAGGTCCAAAGAAATTTTTTTGCAATGAAACAAGAATCGTGCAAAAAATATATCGAGCGTGCTTTTGGAGTTCTACAATCCCGTTTTGTAATTGTAGCAGGACCAGCACGTTTATGGAGAAAAGATCACTTGCATGACATAATAACAACGTGCATTATTCTCCACAATATGATTATTGAGGATGAACGTGACTTAAATGCACCAATTGTTGATACAATATAAGCTCCAACTGCAGATATTGAAATGACGGTTGATGATATTACCCGGTTTGAACAATCTCTTGCTCGTCACTGACGAATTAAGGACAAAAATGCTTATATTGCACTTCACAATGCATTAATTGATCATTTGTGGAAAAAATATTGTAATTCAAATGATTAGATTATTAATATTATGATTTGTATTTTTGAAATTAATTAGCACTTGTAATAGACTACTTTAATTATAAGATGTAATTTTATGTTTTTTTAGTAAATTTAAAATTAATACCTTTTAGTTCTTTTAATATATTATATTATTTAATTTTAAAAGTGTGTGGATGTATATATATTATTTATTATTAAAATATATTAATTATTTTTTAAATATATTATTTAATTAATTTTATTATAAATAAATGTATGAATGCATTTGGTAAGTATTGAATAAAATATGGGTGTTAGATATAAAATGTATAAATAATATAATATTAGTATTGGATAAAAATATGTAGAAAATATTTTTTTAAAGTTGAAAATGAAGTAATAAGTTTTGAGTAAATTTACTGTAGCAGATACATTTTAAAGTAAAATTTACTATATTTTAAAGTTTTAGGTAAGAGATGACTTAACTTATGCAATACCAGCTGCTGACCATTGTTGGTAGTGGTACAGTTTACATAAACATCCCAAACACCTATATACAAACACACTCAACGACCAAAGACAAAAATATACCCCGTTTTTTTAGTACGGCGTCGTTTTAGTGGAGCTTCAGGTTAAGAAACGGCAGGAGCAAGCGAGAGAGCGAGCCCTAAACACGTGACGAGTGTGTGCAGACTTCAAAGGGTTCCCGTCTCCCCCTTCTCTCCCGCTTTCCCTTTTTGATTGGCTTCTGCTGCTGTGCTGTGTTTTGTTTTCTTCAATAAGCCCTAGATTTCGACTTCCTTCGCTTCCACAATGAAGCTTGTCAGGTCAGTTGTCGCTGTTTTAAAATAGATTTTTTTTCTAGTGCTTGTTTCTCTTTCTTTTTTGCTTATAAATTTTCTGATTATATGTTACGCCATTTGATATTCAGGTTTTTGATGAAGTTGAACAATGAGTCTGTTTCAATTGAACTGAAGAATGGAACTGTTGTTCACGGCACCATTACAGGTTTCTTTCTCTCCGGCCTTCTGTTTCGTTTGCCCTTTTTCTTCTTTTTTTGTTTACCTTTTGTTCTGTGGCCTAGGGTTTTTGTTAAACCCTATTGATTGCTTTTAGTGATTTGTATTACTTTAGTAGGTTTAGTATTCTGATAATTATTCATGTTTAGCATCATTTTGCTTGAATCTTCGTATGGAAGTGCCGTCTGCAGAGAGGTAATTTTGGTGCACGATTGAAATTGAATGTTGCAACCCTAGAAGTAGAAGCTGGAGTGTGTGATACTGTGATCTGATATTTTAGTTAGATCCTAGGCACTATTTTTCGTCAATTATTGTTGCTAGACGTGGTATAAATTATGTAGGAATTGTTATTTGGATAAATAGTGTTTTTTTTTTTTTTTTTTTTTTGATGAAAGAAGCGCATTAGGGACTTTTTTCTATGGTGTTGAGTTGTGTCTATATACTTCTAAGGACATGTAGTATGAATGCCTGGTGCTTAACCAGTCTTTTTAAAGATTTGGAGATTAAAGAAGCTGTTTTTGCAGTTGGAGCATTACTATTTTAGGAATTTCCGTAAACCAGTTTTAAGTATTTTTACTTTGGAACAGAGCTGGTGGAGGAGCTGGCTTTCTGCCTCTCTTTCGTGAGTTAGAAAATCAACTTATTCCTGTTATTCTTACCCTCCTAAAGTTCAGCTAATGCAGCCTCTTGTTGAGGATTTATCTTCTCCTCTGAAATGTGCTTATGATTATGCTTGTTTACTTCCACCATTATTTCTACGTTCTTTTGACAAATGTTCACTACCTGATTTGATCATCTGGTGGAAATTCTGGACCTTATGGTTGAGTTGAGCACAAAATGCCAAAAACAATCATGTGAGATCTATTTGTAAAATTTGGTTTATGCTGTAGTGTGTCATGGGGCTCCCCTAAATGCTTGCGTAATTTTTTACTCCTGAACCACTCAGTCGCCCAAAGGTTTGATGGGATTGCCACATGGGCAATTTTCTTACTACTTAATATGTCAAGTTAAGGCCTATTGCTATGGATCACAACATCAGTTAATTGATTAATGCAAACATGTTGCATTCTTACTAGAATTTTATTTGCGCTTAATTTGATCCTCCACAATTATTTGATCAAAGTATATACTTTACAACACTGTTGTCAACTTGTTTCTCTAGTTTTCTTTTCTTGTATTTGTTCAGTCAAGACCAAGTCCTGTGTCACTTTGATACTTCCTGCAATCAAGAAGTGAATACTTTTTTTCTTTACTGGATTTATACGTATATGGATGAAGAAACATTTAAGTCTGATGGTTATTTGCTGACTGTAGGTGTCGATATTAGTATGAATACTCATCTGAAAAGCGTGAAACTAACACTGAAGGGGAAAAATCCAGTAGCTTTGGATCATCTGAGTGTGAGGGGCAACAATATTCGGTATTATATCCTTCCTGACAGCTTGAATCTTGAGACACTGCTGGTTGAAGAGACACCTAGGGTCAAACCTAAGAAGCCAACTGCCGGTATAGCTATCTTCTATTCAACCAATATGGTTTATACTGTGTTATCTTCTGGACCATCTTCACACATTTATGGTGTGTTAATGTGTTATGGAATACTCATAGTTTCCATGCTTTTTGAAATTCAGGGAGGGCTGTGGGACGCGGTAGAGGACGAGGACGCGGACGTGGACGTGGTAGAGGCCGCTAAATGTATTGCACTCCCTTATAATTTTTGTGTCAACTGGTTATGTAAAAACCTATGTTGTAAGGAGAATTTGTTGGTAAAGTTAGGAAACTGAAGATGATACTATTATTATTTTCATCACCTTGTTTGCCTTAGAGGCTATCCTGCGGATTCTGAGCTCTTTTCTCCTTGGTTGAATTTATTCTGGTGCTAGCTGAAAGTTGGGAATTGATGAGTATATAATTGCTCAGTTATCTTTTGTCCTTAATTTTGCTGCAATGATATCCAATATCGGTTCCAACACTATTCTACTATTGTGTTGCAGCAAATGGTTAGAAACAACATTTGCACTACTCATAAATTCCCTCCTCATTTAGTCTGGTTGTCTCTCTGTAATTGACATCTCTTATTCGCTAGTAGAATTAGGCAGGGAGTTAAAATGGAGTGTAAGGATGGTTACTGCAGTGATTTTACTTTAATTGTTATCTGCAGAAGCGCTAATGCCATACTAACCATAAATCTGAACTCTCCCCTCCTCCAGGATAAAAAAGAATAAACAAAAAATGTTTGAATTTGTTAAATGTCATTGCTGTTGGTATTTCGGGTAAATTTGCTTTGGAAGGCTAAATGAAAAATAACCCCCTACATACTGTCAATCTTGACCGTCAACTGGCATGACCAAGAGATATCTTACGGTTAGTGGTGGATTTACATGGGTCCTTCCTTAACACATATAAATTAGCTTCCCTTGTTCCCCACTCGAGTTTTGAAAGAGAAATAGATTGTTGTGTAAGCGTTAAGATTTCTTGCATCAAAAGCATAAAAAGAAGAAGAGGAGCTGCTGCAGAGAGAGCGGAAAAGAGATGGGGAAGAAGCCGGTGAAACAAGCGATGGTGGTTGTTGGAGCACTTGCATTCGGATGGCTTGCGATTGAGATGGCTTTCAAGCCTTTTCTCGACAAGGCTCGTGCTGCCATGGACAAGTCCGATCCACAACGAGATCCCGATGATGTCAACGATGACTCTCCTGCTGCCAAAGAATTGCCTTCTGATGCTGACGCCGTCGCCCCTGACGAGAAACCAGCACCAATCTGATGCTGATAGGCTTGGCGGAGATAACCTGCTACGTTGGTTAAATAAAAACGGTTAGTTTAATTTAGGTTTTCCCTTAAAACATGTGTACTAGTTGAAAGACTTCCATGTAAGCTACTCTGTTGTTAGCGATGGTTATGGTGATAATTTTGTTATTTCCATGATTTTTTTTTAAATTTATTTCTATGATTTTTTGTTTGCAGAAAATTGATGATGCGGTTAGGGGTGAGAAAAACCTACCCAACTAAAAACCCAAATTGAACCGTTTTCGTTCTATTTGATTTCAGTTTGAAATTTTTCTGTATTAAAATTTCAGTTTTAATTAAAATCCAAGTGAAAAATTTCAGTTATAATTACAATCCAACCGAAAAATAGAAGGTAAAACACATTTTTAAAAGTTTAATGGCTTAAAAATAAATTTTATCAAAATAGAAATATCATTAATATAAGGTCATCTCCAACAAGGTTCATTTCATCATTTTGCATCCACAATTCTTCTCCAACAAGACTTCATTTCCTGCAGCAAAATGTCTCAATTTTTTTACTTTATGCATTTCCTTTTTTTTTTTTAAATTTCAATAATAACTATTTTTTATCATTTGTTTCAATATAGTTCAAATAACTTTGTTCAATTTAATCTAAATTTATATTATATTTATTATATTATTATTAAATATATTAAAATTTAATTTAATTATATTTATTTAAATAATATTAATATTGTCACTTAAAAATAATATTAATTTCTTACTTAATAATATAAATTTTTTATTTAAATAATTTTTTACTTAAATAATATTAATATTAAATTACTTAACTAATCTTAAATTTTGGATAGAAAAAAATTTAACAACCGTAGATTTGCATTAATTTAACAATCAATTTAAAAAAATACTCAACAAAAATGTTAATATTAATAATACCTGAAAACATACATTAAATTACATATAATTTAATATTCTGGTATATCAGAGCTAGATCCACCAATATCATTTAAAAATTCACCAAAATCATTTGATGTAAGAGGTGTTGATTGATGTTGTTGAGCTCTTTTATGCATAATCCTCCTTTTTTCAGTTGCTATAAATGCACAAAATTCAGAATTTTTGATAGAATTAAGATTTGCAAACAAAATCTTATTTTCTTCTTTGAATTCCAGGACGGCCACCTTTTTATCCTTTCTGGTGTTGGCCTTTTTTAGCATATCAACAACCTGTCGATTTTCTTTCAGAATAAGATCCATTTTTGCATCCGTTTTTTATTCCAGTTCCTCATTTTTTCTCTTCGATTTGGCTTTTTTTATGCCAATGAGACGTTCGGTTGAAGAACCACCTACATCAAACGCATCCAAATCGATTGAAAATCCTGAAAGCCCAGGAGATGTTGGAACTGCAGAATCAGGAGTACGAGTCTCAGATCCTGATGATTCATTGACAATCTTATTAAGTTGCCTCAAAGTTTGCTTGTTATGTTTAAATTATTCAAAATCTTTAACTATGTGCCACACATGATCAAATTTGAAACCTAGTTTGAAATGACCATCTTGTTGCATTAATGTTTTTGCTTGAATTAATTGAAAATAATTAATAAATATACGTTAGAATTAATATAATACAGATGAAGAAGATATTACAGATAATATTAATAATATTAAAAAATAATTATGATAATGAAATACTTACAATGTCTGCATTTGACTAGGATACATATTTTGTATTTGTCTAATGCACCTTGTTAATTTTTTTACAGCTTTCTCAATTGTTTTGTATCGACATTGTAATGAGCGCTTGGTACGCATTTCAAATGTTGCTTGTTTGTCTGCATTATATTTTTCTTCTACTCTTGACCAAAATCGATATGAAGATTGATAAACACCAATAATTGGGTCTTGTGAAATTTTCATATAAATTTCACATAAAATCACATCTTCTGCATGAATTTATCCAGATGATCGAACTGACATTTTCAAGATGTTGAAGTGTTTGATAATTAAAATGATTTTGAAAAATTCAGAAGATGTTGTAATATGTTGTGAAAAAATCTTATGAATATGACACTTATTTATAGAAAAGGAATCTCTTATGCATTTATTTTCAACCATCGGATAGTACACAAGATCAACTCAATCGTTAGATTAAAAAGCTCACAATATCTTATCTTTTTTTTTGAAAAAATACAAGCTCAGGATATGCATTATTTGTCTGCTTTTAATTTTGGTTCTTAGATGGTATGCAAGATAATCTAAACCGTTGGATTAAAGCTTATCACATATGATCTTCTTTTTGAAAAAATACAAAGGCAGGACAATAATTATATGTCTGCTTTTAATTCAAACTGTTGGATGGTATGTAAGATCATCTCAGACGTTGGATTAAATGACAAAATATCTGATCATCTTTTCAAAAAAATACAAAGGTGGGACAATAATTATGTGTCTGCTTTTAATTCAAACAGTTGAATGGTATGCAAGATCATCTCAGCAGTTGGATTAAATGACAGGACATTTGATCATCTTTTTGAAAAAATACAAAGGCAGGACAATAATTACGTGTCTGCTTTTAATTCAAATTGTTGGATGGTATGCAAGATCATCTCAGCCGTTGGATTAAATGACAGGATATTTAATCATTTTTTTTAAATACTTAAAGGCATGATAATAATTTATTAATGTTTATGCTTTTAATTCCAACTGTTTGATGATATGTAATATTATCTAAACCATTGACAATTAAATTATAAACATTTAGCAAAACATCAACAATTTAGTTTATAAAGTAATGCATTATGGATGTAAAAACTCAAAGTCTATCTGAAAATCTTATCCAAAACTCTTTGAAAAGCTGTCTTTGCCAAAACTCTTTTTTATACATAAAAACCTTTCCCAAAATGAATTTTGATATTGGTGGTTCATCAGTCCATAACTCATCAAGTTCATTTTCTGATGATGATAATCCATTTGGGTTATCGAATGAGGAATATCAAGCAACGTTACAAATTCTCTCAACTAATAATACGATGATCGAATATTATCAAAATCAACAACACAATCGAATGTCTCGACATGGCGGATCGATTCCAAGTCATATTGTGGTTCGGCGAGATCGTGAAATGGCAAACGTGAATTTATTCGACGATTATTTTTTTGATAATCCAAGATACGGTGAGAAACTTTTTCGAACAACGAACAACAGACTAATGTTGTTGGAACACTTAGGTTATCACCGATACAAAAAATAACAGTGGCATTTCGAATGTTGGCATATGACCTACTTGCTGATGCAACGGATGAATATGTAAAAATTGATGAGTCTACGGCGATTGAAAGCATGAAGATGTTTTGTCATACTACTGTGGAAATTCTTTCACAATAATATTTAAAAAGACCTAATAGTACTGATATTGCTAGGCTGCTCCATATTGGTGAAGAATATGGTTTTCCTGGAATGTTGGGCAGTTTGGATTATATGCATTATAAGTGAAAAAATTGTCCAATAGCATAGGCTGGATAGTATGCAGGTCGCAGTGGATCACCAACAATAATTTTGGAAGCTATTGCCGACTATGATCTTTGGATATGACATGCTTATTTCGGTGTGCCAGGAACTAATAATGATATCAATGTTTTAGAATCATCTCATCTTATATCTAATCTTGCACAAGGTATTACTCCCCCAGCACATTATGTGATAGAAGGAAAAGTTTATGATATGAGTTACTATTTAGCTGATAGTATATACCAAAAATGGAGCAATATTGTTCAAACAATTCATGAACCTCGAGGTTCAAAGAAAATTTTTTTTGCAATGAAACAAAAGTTGTGCAGGAAATATGTCGAGTGTGCTTTTGGAATTCTACAGTCACATTTTGTGATTGTAGCAAGACCAACACGTTTTTGGAGAAAAGAAAATTTGCATGACATAATGACAACGTGCATTATGCTCCACAATATGATTATTGAGGATGAATGTGACTTAAATGCACCAATTGCTGATGCAATAGAAGCTTCAACTGCAGATGTTGAAATGACGGTCAATGATAATATCCGGTTTAAACAATTTCTTGCTCGTCACAAATGAATTAAGGACAAATATGCTCATATTGCACTTCGCAATGCATTAATTGAATATTTGTGGAAAAGATATTCAAATTCAAATGATTAAATTAATGTGATTTGTAATTTTCTATTTAATTAGTACTTGTAATGGACTACTTTAATTTTAAGATGTAATTTTATGTTGTTTAATACATTTATTTTATTATCTTTTTTAGTTCTCTTCATATATTATATTATTTAATTTAAAAAATAATAGAATATATTTATATTATTTATTATTAAAAAATATTATTTATTTTATTCATATATTTTTT
>CATIWM010703229.1:0-36022 GCA_949671775.1 Mallotus repandus
ATTCCATTATTAGAATATAATCTTTCAAATTCTGCAATTAAATAGCATTAATTACAAATAATTATTTAAATTGCTAAAATATATAATAAAAAATAACCGAAAACTCATTTAAGCTTAAAAACAATAGATAAAATTATTATTTATATATTTTTTCCAGAATTTACTAATAATTAGCTAAAAATAGCAAATAGTTCATAAAAATTATTTTAACTATTTATTATTCAAAAACTGTCCAAAACATAATAATTAACAATAATTTCAACAAAAATATAAAATTATTCATTTATACTAATTTTTCCAAAAATTTATTTTTCACATAAACATTCAAAAATTCATAATAAAAATTCTACACATAATTGCAATAAAATTTCTTCATGAAGCTTATTCAAAATAATTGGCAGAATTTATTAAAAATATAATCTTCCCGAGCTCGAAACAGTAACTCAAAGCTCGGAACAGTGCATTTTCGAAAACCATCTCCAAAATTAAATCTAAACACATATTTGGAAAGCTTACAACCTCAAGATCAACATTTATAACTACACTTAATCCAAATTCTAACTCAAAAATAACCAATATTCAAAAATAGGTAAATTCAATTTACCTAAATTTGGAGATGTTAGAGGCTTGGATCGGATGAGTTCTTTGAAGGAAAACGAAGCCTACTCTGAGACGAAGAAAATGAGCTATCAAACTCGGCCAGAGGACGCCGTAATCATCGTCAGCAAAGGGAAGAAGTTCCGGCCAAAAATGGAACCGAAGAGTAGAGAGAGAGAGAGAGACTTCGTCGGAGCTAGGGACGTCGTCAGCTTGCTGGAGGAGGACAACGATGCTCTGATGTGGATGGCGGACGGAGGCGTGGTGGCTCAGGCAGTTTGGTTCCGGTAGAAGAAAGAATAAGAAGAAGAAGAAGAAAAAGAAAAAAAAATAATTCTGCCTTTTTTTAACAAATAATAACTATAATAACTTTAAAATAATAGTAAAAAAATTAAATAATAATTTTAAAATAATAAAATCTCAAATTTTTATTATTTTCTCCCAAACACATATATATATATTTATACACTTAAAAAATTTTAAAGTGTATTAAATTACACTAAGTCAATAATATTAAAATAATATTCAACACAAAAACTTCAAACTTAATTTCACTAATAATCAACTATCATAATTTAATAAAAATAAAATAATTATTAACACTGCAAATCCCAAAATTTAATTTTATAATTTATAAAAATTCTGGTTATAACAATTTTCTCCCCTTACAAAAATTCGTCCTCGAATTTTAAATATAAAACTGAGAACAAGAATTCATCGAGGAAAAAGATAAGGGTAAGCCACCCGCAACTCCGCCTCAGTCTCCCACGTGTGCTCCTCCACAATACTTTGACCATCGGAATTTGCTTCGAACACAACTGGTGAACTTGGTAATCAACAATCGCAACTGGCTCTTCCTCATATGTCAGATCTTCATTCACTTCCACATTCTAAGGCTGTAACACATGCAAAGGATCTGAAATATACTTCATGAGCATTGAAATGTGGAACACTGGATGCACTTGTGACAAATTCGAAGGCAAAGCCAACCGATAGGCAACCATGCCAACTCTCTCCAAAATCTCAAAAGGTCCAATATATCTCGGTGCCAACTTTTCCTTCTTGCCAAATCTCATAACACCCTTCATAGGTAACACCTTCAAAAAATACATAGTCCCCAACCTAAAATTTCATATCTTTACACTTCAGATCTGTATAGCTTTTCTGCCTGCTAGCTGCCATTTCCAATCTCCTTCTGATCAGTGCAACCTTCTCAGATGCATCCTGAATAATTTCTGGTCTAGTTAGCTCTTTTTCCCCAACTTCGTCCCAACACAAAAAGGACCTACACTTCCTTCCATATAAGGCTTCATACGGTGCCATCTCAATACTTTTATGGTAGTTATTATTGTAAACAAACTCTATCAGTGGCAGATGATCATCCCAACTGCCTCCAAGATCCATTACACACATTCTCAACATATCCTCAAGTGTCTAGATCATCCTCTCAGATTGACCATCTATCTGAGGGTGAAAAGCAATACTGAAATCAAGTCTGGACATACAATCTAGCCAATTTAGCCACAAGATAAGTAGCTTTAACTGGCAAAAAGTGAGCTGATTTGGTTAGCCTATCCACTATCACCCAGATAGAATCATATCCATTCTTTGAACGAGGCAACCCAGTCACAAAGTCCATAGTGATTCTCTCCCATTTTCACTCAGGAATCGGAAGAGGCTGAAGCTTCCTAGAAGGCTTATGATGCCTAGCTTCACTTGCTGATAAGTCAAACACTCAGAGACAAAATCAGCTACATCCTTCTTCATTCCATCCTACCAATAAAGATCCTTTATGCTGTGATACATCTTAGTAGCACCTGGATGTATACTGTAGGCTGTATAGTAAGCTTCTTCTAGGATCTCTGCTCTCAAATTATCCACATCAGGAACACATAATATGCCACTGATCCATAAAATACCTTCATCATCAGGAATGAAATCAGTGAATTTCCCTACACGAATCTTCTCCACAAGCTCTACCAGAATAGGATCTCAGCTCTAAGCTACCTTGACCCTATCCCTCAACCCTAATCTGATTCTGAACTGAGCTAGCAATCCACCTTATCTGCTTATCTTCATCATCAATCATTGATTCACCAACTGATGTAACTCATGAATCAAAGGTCTTCTATCCACACTAATATGAGCAAGACTACCCGAGGACTTTCTACTTAAGGCATCTGCTACCACATTAGCCTTGCTTGGATGGTACAAAATATCACAGTCATAATCATTCAGAAGTTCCAACCATCTTTTTGGCCTCAAGTTCATATCTCTTTGCTGGAAGATATACTTCAAACTTTTGTGATCAGTGTAAATTTCACAAGTCACCCCGTACAAATAATGTCTCCAAATCTGGAAACCAAAGATCACTGCAGCCATCTCTAAGTCATGAGTAGGATAATTCTACTCGTGCTTCTTCAATTGCCTAGAAGTATAAGTCACTACCCTACCTTTTTGCATCAACACACAACCTAGGCCAACCTTGGAAGCATTATAATATACGGTGAACTTGTCTTCTCCATTAAGCAAAGTCAACACCAGAGCTGTGGTCAACTTCTCCTTCAGTAGCTAAAAACTGTTCTCACAAGCCTCTGACCACACAAACTTCACATTCTTCTATGTTAGGCGGGTCATAGGTGGTGCAATTCTTGAGAAATCCTAAAAAAATCTCCTATAGTACCCTGCTAAACCCAAGAAACTTCGAATCTCAGTGATTGTTGTCGGTCTAGGCCACTCAAAAAATGCCTCTATCTTCTATAGATCAACCTGAATACCATTTTCAGACACTACATGCCTAAGGAATGCTACACTCTCTAACCAAAAATCACACTTTGAGAATTTAGCATAAAACTGATGTTCTCTCAATGTCTGTAGTACTATCCTTAAGTGATATACGTGCTCTTCCATACTCTTCAAATACACTAGTATATCATCAATGAACACCACTATAAAATGATCCATAAATGGTATGAACACTCTGTTCATCAGATCCATGAAAGTAACTGGTGCATTAGTTAACCCAAAGGATATCACCAGAAACTCATAGTGGCCATATCTAGTACAGAATGTTGTTTTAGGAATGTTGGCTTCATTGATCTGTAACTGATGATAACCCGACCTCAAGTTGATCTTAGAGAAGAACTGTGCACCCTGAAGTTGATAGAATAAATCATCTATCCTCGAAAGAGGATAATCGTTCTTAATGGTCACCTTGTTCAGCTCTCTGTAATTAATGCACAATCTAAGTATACCGTCCTTCTTCTTCATAAAAAGGACTGGTGCACCCCAAGGAGAAATAATGGGTCTAATAAAATCCTTGTCCAACAAATCTTGCAACTGTTCCTTGAACTCTTTCAACTCTGTAGGAGTCATCCTATAAGGCGGCATCGAGATAGGATCTGTACCTAGAACCACATCAATACAGAATTCTATCTTTCTGTGAGGTGGTAAACCTGGCAACTCATTAGAAAAGACATATGGATACTCAAATGCTACTAGAACATCTAAGATGGATGTCTTCTTCACTGTAGTATCCCTGACTAATGCCAAGTATCCCTGACATCCTTTTCTCAGCATCTTCCTAGCTATGATGGCGGAGATAAGATTATGAGGTGCAGAACTCTTGTCACCCACAAGCATAAATTCTTCATCATTTAGAATTCTAAAAATCACCTCTTTACTCTGATAATCAACAGTGGCATAGTGCTGAGACAACCAATCCATTCCAAGGATCACATTAAAATCCATCACATCTAGCAACACCAAGTCTATTGACAATTCTCTTTCTTCTACCAACACCGGACACCCAGAAAGCATAACATCGATGTCTAATGAATCAATTAGAGGCATGGCAACCGATAAAAGAATTGCCATCCTCTCGGCTTGCCAACCCGACTTTGATGCAAAAACAGGGGACACAATAGAATGAGTAGCACCCGGATCAAGCAAGACTCTATCATCAAATAAATATATCAGAAGTGTACCTGCGACAACAGCATTGAATGCCTGAGCATCCTGCTGGGTGAGAGTGAAGACTCTAGCATGTCCTCTACCTCCCTACTAGCTGGTGGAAGCTTGACTAAAGCCTCTCGCACTACTTCTGCCTCACCCCTGCTGGGCCATAAATTGTGAGGTACTTTAATACTAAGCTGGCGGTGGCTGATAGGGAGCTAGAGCCACATTAGCAGTGGAATGCTGTGGAAACTACTGAAAGCCTGAGTAAGGACACGCTCTGGCAAAATGTCCTGTTTGTCCATATTGAAAGCATGCTCCCAGAGACATGTAACACTATCCCTAATGGACTTTCCCGCACATCTGGCAAGCACTGGCTGCAGATCTCATGCTGCTATAATCGGAACTGTAGCCGCTGCTACTGCTAGACGCTCCTGGACTAAATCTAACAGGTTTGCAAGCTCTATTGTGGCCATGTCTGCTACTCCTTTAGACCATATACGAAGGTCTCTAGCCATGCAGAGCAAATCCTCTATGCTGACTACTGAAGCCAATATGAAATATAGTATACTGAAAGCTTTGAGATCCTCCTGCCTGAACACCTCCCATCTGATAATAATCAAGCACAGCTCCTTGCCTGATCAATCTGAGCTCTATCTACTTAACTAACTCTATCACAGACTCAAGTGTCAGGTCGATAGTCAGCATCCCAGCGAACGCAAAACCCAATCCAGTGACATATGTAGTGACTGAGAAATACTAGTCTCTCAAAAAGTCCTCTGCATACCAACCCAATCTGAGGAACTCTCTAGTGTACTCCTCTACTGACCTGTCACCTCCGAAAATATTCATCAACCGAAGTTTGTAACTCATCCGCATAGGCTCTAGGTAGAAATGTCTCATGAACTGCTCTCTGAACTAAGCCCAGGTAAATGTCATCATATGAGGCTAGATGACCTGAACGAACCAATCTAGTTCTAATCCCTCAATTGATAGCTCAACGATCAATATCCTTTGATAGTTTGTGTGAGCAATCCGAGTCCGTAAATCGATCACATGGAGAAAATCCAACGGATCTGAAGTCTCATTAAATGATATCCTGCCGACTCTAGCGTAAAACCATGCTGCCTCTGGGTCTGACATACTCTGCTGAAGTTGAGGCTGCCTCTGTCGTACTACGTGAGGTATAACAGCTGCACCTTGCTGAACTCCTGGTGCAAAGGCAGCTTCGTCAAAATCATGGTCTGCAGGTTCCTCATCTTGCAACTCTCTCTGCCTACGGTGACCTGCTACTCCTCGAGGTCTACCTCTACCTCTACCTCAACCTCTTCACCTAACTGGCGGCTCAGGGTCTTGAGCCTCATCCTGATAAGACTCACCATCATCGGCCTCAATAACCGGTGGACCAACTCGTGCTTGCCTCATACTAAAATAAAAAAAAGAAAACACAATTCAAATAACAAACAAATATCCTAATGGTTACACAGAATCTAAAAGCAATGAAGAATTTTAAAGATGTATTTGAACCTAATTATTGCAGTAGTTTCAAAGAAAAACTCAGACTCTAGCAACCTAGGTCCAACAATACTAAACTTAGGCTCTGATACCAACTTTGTCATGACCCAAACCCGAGGGTCATGACCGACGCTAGGGAACGAGAATTCACATGAATTCGAAACCCATAGCAAGCCTTAAATATAAATTACATATCAAACATACATATAAAAATACCTCAGAATTAAAACTTTTAATAACATAATGAAATCTCCATAAATAATATATAAATAAAATATTTTACAAACATTCAAATACACTATCTTAGTCACTACTAATAAAGTGTACTACAACAAATACGTACTACTATTGCAGCGTTCATAAATACAAGAAAGTTCATATTAAAAATTTACATAAGTCGGTCGGGGAGGAAAGAGTCCAGCAAAGAGTTATACTAGGAAAGGTCTGACGAGAAGAATCCTGAAAAAATAATTGAGGGGGGGTCAGACCTCACTGAGTGAATTATTAGTATATGTATATATGCAACCTAAGCATAGAAGCAACCAAGCAGCAATATAATATTTATAAATTTGTATTTATATTATTTAATTTATACACGCATTTCATGCAAATGCATGAAAACACTTTTCATATCAACACAATTGATGCAAACAAGTGGAGGATCAGAGCAGAACCCTAAGAATGTCTGAAACCTCATTACTGAACCTCACTGGCCATCAGGCCCACTTAAATCCAATAATATTTCTCTTTTCCAATTTGGTAGTGGACTGGCCCCGAGACACTAAGTCAATAGAGCTTCAGCAGTCTCGCTACCTGTAAGACTAACCCCGAGACACTAAGTCAACCGAGCTACAACAGTCTAACTACTAGTATGACTAGCCCCGAGACACTAAGTCAACCGAGCTTTAGTAGCCACACCACTCTCAACCATAAATCTTAATAAATCATTTAATCATTTCATACATCAATCATTATATCATAACCTAGCATCTATCGTACTGCGATGCAACAGTCATAGTATAGCCCACTAGGTAGCATGTTCAACGGCTATTTTCCAAAACATCATTTCATAAATAAAATAAATAAATCATATTAAAATGTGCATTGCATCCAATAATCATATATATATATAGACATATATATATTAGCAATGACAATTAACATTTAATGCAATATAACATATTAAAGTGCACATTTATCAAGATATGGATGCCAATAATATTTTCTATATGCAATGCATATATATAATAATAACTCACAGTTTGAGTGCGTTTCTCTACTCTGGTTCGGCTGGCCCAGTCTTGAAGGTCTAGCTCTCGGTGGCAGATAAAAGGAAAATAATAATAAATAAATAATTAGAAATAAATTCCTAATTTTATACTTTAGAGATTTCTAAAGAATGACTCAATCTAAGACCCAACTCGACTAAGACTCAAAATCTAGGACCGACTCGATGTCACATTTTACGAGAAATCTACCGAAAATTCGGCAGAGTCTCCTTTGCAAAACAGACATCTCTCTACTAAAAGTAGAGCCGTTCCTGCACGCAAACACACTTCTAAAATATTCATATATCAATTTCTTAGGTTGGGCTCCCGAACTACAATTATTGCCCAACTGAAAACCACCACAATCAACCATCAATAAAATAATATAAATTCCAACAATTCACCAAAAATCATAAAAATTTATTTAAATACCACAATTCAATTTATTTACATAATAAAAATATAAAAGACATTAATTTATTTCCAAAATAAATAATAAAATCCTAATTTATAATCAAATTCCATTATTAAAATATAATCTTTCAAATTCTGCAGTTAAGTAACATTAATTTCAAATAATTATTCAAATTGCTAAAATATATAATAAAAACAGAAAACTCATTTAAGCTTAAAAACAATAGATAAAATTATTATTCATTTATTTTTCCGGAATTTACTAATAACTAGCTAAAAATAGAAAATTATTCATAAAAATTATTTTAATACTCGAAATAGTAACTCCGAGCTGGAAATAGTAAAATTTTGAAAACTATCTCAAAAATTAAATCTAAATATATTTTTTAAAATCTGATAACATCTAGATCAACATTTGTAACTACACTTAATCAAAATTTTAACTAAAAAATAACCAATATTCAAAAATAGGTAAATTAAATTTACCAAAATTTGGAGATGTTAGAGGCTCGGATCGGACGAGTTATTTGAAGGAAAACGAGCCCACTTTAAGACGAAGAAAATGAGCTATCAAACTCGGCCAGAGGACGCCGAAATCGTCACCGGCAAGGGGAAGAAGTTCCAGCAAAAAATGGAACCGAAGAGAAAAGAGAGAGAGAGAGAGAGAGAGAGAGACTTCACCGGAGCTGGGGATGTCGTCGGCTTGCTAGAGGAGGAGAACATCACTCTAATGTGGATGACGGACGGTGTCGTGGTGGCTCAGGCGGAAGAAAGAATAAGAAGAAGATGAAGAAAAAAAAAAGAAAAAAAAATGATTCTGCCTTTTTTTAACAAATAATAATAATAATAATAATAACTTTACAATAATAGTAAAAAAACTTAAATAATAATTTTAAAATAATAATTTTAAAATAATAAAATCTCAAATTTTTATTATTTCCTCCCAAAGATATATGTATATATTTACACACTTAAAATTTTTTAAAGTGTATTAAAATATACTAAGTCAATAATATTAAAATAATATTCAGCACAAGAACTTCAAACTTAATTTTACTAATAATCAAATATCATAATTTAATAAAAATAAAATAATTATTAACATTGTAAATCGCAGAATTTAATTTTATAATTTATAAAAATTTAGGTTATAACAATATTTTGAAATATAAATTTTATATTTAAATATATGTTAGGCTGATATTATTTTATTCATTTTGTATACGGAAAATAAACTAAATTATACAAATAATAAAATAGAAATAAATGAAAAATATTTCAATTTCATGCATTTGAAAAAAGATGGGCACTTGGATTCAAATTAAATGATATGCATATATCAATTATTTTTATTTATTTTCTTATTTTAATTAATTGAATACGATTATATTTAAAATTTATTACTCAAGGCCAACTATTTCTTTGATAATTTTTCTAATAATATATACTTATTCACATTATCATATTCAAATATTGTTTTGAGTTCCAAATACTTATAATATTTAAATAATATACTGTTTTGATTGTATCATATATGAATAATATTTAGAAAATATATTGTTTTTAAGTATCATTCTTTATTACTTCTTAAGCTTGTTGTGTAACAAAAATTTTAATTAATAATTTTTGTTAATTTTTAACACAATTAAAAAACATTGGTCCAACTTTTAATTATTTAACACAAAAATACTCCATTTGTCTATTAATTTAGACATCTTTAACTTGTAAATTAAAGAAGCCTTCTTTGATGGGAAATGTACATAAAAATACTTCCCTTTTCTATTAAGAAAAATGGTATATGTCGCGAGTAGCGACATGTACAGTTCCGTCACTGCTCGCAACATGCACCATTTTGCCCCTGTTTGTGTTTTTTTTATAAATTACATTAAAAATAACTTTTAATCAACTATTTACAAACTGGACGTATTCAAATTATAGCATGGTGGGTTCACCCAATTCATTTTAGGATTTGGATTCCATCATTTTAATTATTTTTAAAATAAAATAAAATTTCAAAAAATAAAAATATCAAAAAAATAAATTTTAATTAACAATTATTTACAAGCTATAGGTATTTAAAACATGGTTCGACGAGCACCAAGTTCATTTTAGGTCTTAGATTCACTCATTTTTATTAATTGTTAAGAAAATTGAATTTCAGATACTGTTTTGAGTTTCATATTCGAAATATTCAAAAAATATACTTTTGATTGAAGAAAAATATTTGAATAATATTCAGATAAAATACTGTTTTAAGTTTCAAATATGAATACTATTCAAAAAATATACTTTTCGTTGGAGGAAAATATTTGAATAATATATTATTTTTAGTATTGGATATGATTTTGAAGTTTCACATACGTATAATATTCATACAGTATATTTCCTTTATGAGTTTGAGATACTGTTTTTAATTTTCAGGTACTGTTTTGAGTTTTAGATACTTATAATATTTAGATAATATACTGTTTTGATTGTATCATATATGAATAATATTCAGAACATTAGAGGTAACATTTAAATTATAAAAATATTTTCTGAATATGTGGAGATTAGTACACAATAATAAAAGAAAATCAATAATTTAGATGGTTTCCAAATCTATAAGTTATTTTTATTTTATTTCAGAGCCAATATTTAAATTAAAAAATATATATTTCTGAATATGTATAAACTAGCATATAGTAGAAGAAATAAAAAATTTGGCTTAAAATTTCAAAAAAAAAAAAAAGAAAAAAAAAAAAGCAATCGCACCAGCCAGGAAAAGAAAATATTCTTATGAGAAAATACCCAAATGATTCAGTCACATGTGCAATCTATAAAGTCAATTTATCAACTGAGAAGTTGTGAAATGCATGCATAATTCATGGTCCTACGTGATGATGGCACCCGTTTTGTCAATTTTGACCAATGCAAACACCTTGCTAATTTAAGCAATTAAATAATTTTTAATTTAAATATACACACTGGGCAACTCAACTAAGTCTTACTTGCAGCACTGCAATGCTCTGTTCTCTTTTATTTTTGTGAATCTAAATAATAGTTGCCTTCATCAATTTTTACTCCAAAGCAGTAAATAAATAGCAGATCAAAGTTATAAATTATACAGCTGATATCAGATGAACCATAAAACAGTACAGACTGGATTTTGATCTTTGGGTACCCTACCCGACGACCAAACTAAAATTAAATACATCCCACCAAACCATGAATTTAACAGATAACATCATGAGCAAAACTGGGGAAAGAAATTACTCATTCATGACATGCAATTGATAAAAAAAATTCAATATTTATCAAAAACCAACAAAAACCAAGACTATAAAATCCAAATCAAACACGAAAAGAACCCGTACTAGCAGATCAATTATTCAGAAGCAATGCGATGGTTGTTTGATACAAGAAAGCACATGCCACTACAAGAAAAGATAAGTTCAAGAAAATGATATACCTCTTGTACTTTCATACAGAGACCATAAAACCCATTAAAAAAAGAAAGGAGCTCAATCAAATTCTCTCTAAAACACGAAAGACAACACTAAATCATGATTCAAGATATGGTTCATTGGTGTCTAATACAACTGGTACTTGATACAGAGCAGAGAAAGAAGAGAGATGAAGCAACTGTTTAAAATAAATCAATCAAACAAAATATAAGAATTTAATCAATTGGAGTTGCAGACAAGAATGGAGCTCAATCAAACAAAATACCCGAGAAGTACATTGTATGAATAGTTCCAGCTCTGAGACCCATAGCTCCAAGTACCACTAATCACATCAACTCATAAACACAACCAAAAAAATCACAAATAAAAAACTGAAAAAAAAATCGATCGATCTTCGCCCAACAGAGGAGTTAGTAGATGTCGACCAGCGAAGGGAGGTGGTGGAGGTCAAGACAATGATGAAGAAAGGAAACCTAGGAAGAAGAAGGAATAAAGGGAACAAGAAAGGCCTCTGTTAGGACATGCATGTAATTTTTCAAAAAGTTAGGACATACGTGTAATATTTTAGAAAAGAGAGGTATTTTGATCAAAATAAAATGATTTTTTGGATTTTCTTTAAAGATTCCTTTAATATATTGGGTTGTCATTAATTGTGAAATGTTTTGATTTGTAAAAACTGACTTAACAGAGAATGTATAGGAAAGTTCAATTTGTATTTAAAGTGATTATCTGTGTTATGGGCTTATATGCATTTTAATAGACTGTTATGGTGAGACAGTAAGTGTATGTCTAGTCCTTCTAGAGTCAAAAATTATATCATGCACCTCTGTCCATAATGCAATATGAACCAAACTTCTATTACACATGTGAGTCTTTTTATTTAATGCTTCTTTTTTTCTTTGACGCTTCCTTCTCTCTTTTTTTAATACAGTTCTTCTTCTTCTTCTGCTTTTCCTTTCACAATCCCTCCGCTCTATCTCTTCCTTTTCCTTTTCCTTTTCCTTTTCTCTTTCTTATTTCCTGTCACAATCCCTCCTTATCTACATTTTATTTTTTTCTGCACTTCTTTTTTTTAGATTAGTTGCTGCTTTGTTTTCTTCTTTGAGGTTTCTCTTAAGTGCTTCAAAACTTGAAATCATCTTGAGCCAGAGAGGGTGGATTTGCAAAAAATACATATATGTTCAACAACTCCTCCTCCTCCTTCTTCTTCTTCTTCTTTTTGTATTTTTTAGATTGAATTTTCACTGATTTTGTTGTATTTGTTTAGTTTGTGCATATAATTCATTAGTTGTAATGTAGAAATTCATATGTTATTAATTGGAGGTTCATGTGTTATTAAATCTGCAGGTGAAACTCCATGAAAATGCAGGTGAATGTCAATGAACCTGCTGCAAATTCATTGATCTTCAACTGTTTATTCATTGAAGATAAATGAATTTGCAGCTGAAGGTTAATGAACCCGCATAATCTTAATCAATTAACGTAAAAAAAAGTATTTGACGCTAGACAGAGAGTGATAAGGCAGAGGCTGCGCTAATGGCACTAAAATAATTCAACCATGATCTGAAACTGCAGTTGCAGATCAATGAATTGGCAAGTAAAAATCAATGAATATTCAGGTGAAGTTCAATGAACTTTACGGTAGCTTCATTGATCTTCAACTGTATATTCATTGAAGATCAATGAATTTGCAGCTGAAGGTTAATGAACCTGCGTAATCTTAATCAATTAACATAATAAAAACGTATTTGTTGCGAGACAGAGAGTGATATGGCAGAGGCTGCGCTAGTGGCACTAAAATAATTCAACCATAATCTGAAATTGCAGTTGCAGATCAATGAATTTGCAAGTAAAAATCAATGAATATTCAGGTAAAATTTAATGAACTTTACTGCAGATTCATTGATCTTCAACTGTATATTCATTGAAGATCAATGAATTTGCAGCTAAAGGTTAATAAATCCGCATAATCTTAATCAATTAACGCAAAAAAACGTATTTGATGCAAAAAAAAAGAGCGCGTTTTCCTTGCATGTGTAATGACTCCTGGTCCATATTGTAATATGGACAGGGGTCCATAATATAACAACTGTACTAGAGTTAGTAATGAGATAAATTTAGAGAATTTTCTATATAAATAAGCTAAGGTCTCTTTTCCACTTTAAATATTAAATTTTTTTTGTTTGTTCCATTGATAGCCACTTACCGTGAAAAGAATATATGAGGAAGATGTAGTTTTTTTTAAAATTTTTTAATACTAATATTCTACTATTTTATATTTTACTAACGAGTTAAAATAAGAGATCTCTACATCGATTATTGATATCCAGAATCATTAATCAGGCCCAACATTTTAAGGCCGAAGCTAGGAAGCCTAACATTTTAAGGCCTGGATGGAGCTGAAAATCTTATAAAGGAAGAAGACAATTGAGTTAGGAAGAATAAAATACTCCTATTTAGGGTAAGAAATTCTTATTTGGCTCTATAAATACTCTTTATTCCTTTCACTTGAGGATCTCATTCTTTTCCTTAGCAATTCTATTCTTCATTATTCTTTACACAATGATCCAACTTAAGTATCGAAGTCTTTGTGGGAGAAATCCCACAAATCACTCTAGGTCTTTCAATTATCAAGTGGCAGCGTCTGTGAGAATCGTGCACTTTTAATTAAAAATTTCTATGTTTTAAAATAATTATAAGCACAGTAAGTTCTTATATAACTTCATCGTTATCTCCTTAAAATCTTCTAGAAATAGTAGCTACCTTACCTCTACAACCTCACAAACCTTAAATGAAATAGGTTAAAATAAGAAATCTTAACATCGAATATAAAATAGACTCATAATTACTTTCACTAAGTTAACTATTATATTATTTGATATTTTAAATTTATGCACTAAATTTGCATACGAATCTTTGACTATGGGACAAATGTAAGAAATCAATGTAAAATAACTTATTTTGCAAAAAAAAAACAAACCTTACAAAATTTATATTTTCATCAACATAATTTAAAAAGCAAACTCACCTATATATATATATATATATATATATATATATCGACGATTAATTTCTTTTTCTGGGATATCGATGCTAATTGTTTGACAATAAGTACTTTTTTTTAGAAAAATCCATTAATAAGCTGCTAAAGTTTTTCATTTTGTTCTATTTAGCTCCTAATTTTTTATTATACTTTATTAAACCCTTAAATATTTATTTTCACCTCTATTAAGGATGTTCTTAACGGCATTCATGAGAGTACTATACACCACTTTTTGTCAAAAAATGCATTTCTATTCTAATCAAATGAAGATGTAATTTTTTAATGAAAATTCTTTAAACAAAATCTCCTATATATAACTTTTATATTTTTTAAAATAAAATAATTATTCAAAATAAATATTCTAAATCCTAAATCCCTATTCCCCTTTCTCTGCTTATGATGGTGGGAGTTAACCATTCGTACTAGTTGTTAAAAAAATTAATTATCTTTTATTGTTATAGCCCTAATGTCATCCACTACTAATTATTCTTTAAGAAAGAATCTAACAATACTAGTACTTATTTAAGTGCAATAGTGCAGTCACACTTTAAGGGTCAAAGCTCCTTAAGATGAACGTTGTTTGATCTACCCGTGAATTCCTCCTTCCCCAGCTATATATTATATTGGGATCATGAATTGCAGTCATGGCTACCACATTCAAGTTGCATCAATGACTGCATGTTGCAACGATGGTTGTCTTACCAGAGTTGACTTTGATTTTGAGTTTATGTCCAAATATATTTCAATTTCTTTATTTTTAATTATGCAATTCTTATATAAGATTTCCAATGCTGATGAGAAGATATTGTAACAACAATTACTAATGTCTTTATTTTTTTATGGGTATTCAGTTTTATGGATGTTTAATCAATTGATTTTATGGAATGGGTATGGATTTTACGGGTTTAATCAATTGATTTCATGAATTTATCAATTGATTTTATAATTTTAGGAAGGATTATTGAAACCCAACTTGTAAATTTCTTTTCTTTCTTCTTCTTAATGTTTTTCTTTGATAACTCCAAATTGAACTTTTGTTGTGGAACCTGCATCGACGAGAAGAGCTGGGTGAATAAGTGCTCCCCTGTTAGTGTATTATGTTCATTGTATTATGCATTTGGTTTACTTTACTATTATGTAAACTTTCCTTATATTTATCATGTGTTGTTGTAGTTTGCTACATAAAGCCAATCCTTTCTCTTTGTATTGCCTATATATGTAACGGACTTTACATTTATTAAATATATACAAAATTTTCTTCTCTAAGTGTTGTATGTACATGGTATCAGAGCGTAAATGGAAAATAATACTTAAATTACTCTACCAAATTCTACCTCCACAAACTCCTCCTCCTTCTCCTCCTCATCGTCTTCTTCTTCAGCTCACCATACTTTCTCAATCAAACTCACTCATAAAACTACTTGGCATGGAAAACATAATTTTTACCTCTCCTAAACTATCAAAATCTCATGGGTTATGTTAATGGCTTTCTTTCCCAACCTTCAAAAAACATTCTTAATGATGCTAATCCACCAGTTGAAATACCAAATCCTACTTACCAATCATGGTTTCAAAAAGATGAAATGTTGTTTACTTAGATCTTTTCCTCTTGAATTGAAGAGGTATTCCCTTCTATCATTTGCCTTAATTCTTCTAAGGCTGTTTAGGATGCTCTTGCCAACTCTTTTGGTTTTATATCCCAAATCAAAAAAACTGCAACTTAATATTAAACTTCAAGGCCTCCATAAAAATTATCTTTCCATTACTGAATATCTTCAAAAGCCAAGTCCTTAGATGATGAGCTCTTTGTTGCAGGACAACCCATGACTCCTGCCGAATTTAATGCTATTGTTTATCAAAATATTGGTGCTAAATATTATAGCATAATTACTATTCTCAACCTTTTTCCTAATCCTGTGACCTTTAATGAATTGCACAGTCATCTTCTTACTCATGAGGTGTTGCTAAATAGTATTCATGAGTCACCTCTTACCAATCTCATATACAAGCTACCACTATTGCCCATACCATCCATTCATTCGTAAGCTTCTCACCCGCCATGCCAGTCTAGGCGAAAGTGTATGACTTATCAAATTTGTGGCCTTTATAATCACCAAGCTAATTGTTATCGTCATCGATTCATTCAATATCCCTTCTTTCCTTCTTTGCCGAGATAAGCTAATGTTCTATACCTAAGCTATTTGGCCTACCAACGGCCTAGAGTTGCCACTCCTCATTCTTTTGCACCTTGGGTTGCTGACACTAGTGCAACCTCTTATGTTACTCCTGACATGTCTGCTCTCTATCTTCCTCAACCTTATAATGTTGGTGATTAATTGCTTGTTGGTAATGTTACAGGTTTGAATATTCATCACGTTGGCACCTCTTTTATTTCTTCTCCTAGTATTCCCAAACATTTCACTTTGCCTAACACTTTGCATGTTCCCCATATCATTAAACCTTTAATTTTAGTTTATAATTTCTCACAGGATAATAATTGTTTCTCTGAATTTTGGCCCTGCTAGGCGTGAATGATCATGGCTTATATCATTTTCCATCCACTCCTTATCAAGTTTTAACTGTCAACTTTGTTCCTTTTGATGTTTGGTGCTCATGCTTGGGACATCCTCATAGTCGTATGGTTCAACGTATTTTAAAAGAAAATAAATTGCCTTTTATGGCTTCAAATAAAGATGTCAAATGTCATTCTTGTCTTTCAGGAAAATTAGCTAGGATTCCTCTTGCTTTGGTTCATCATACTAGTCCTAGTCCTTTTGAAATAGTTCATTATGATGTTTAGGGCCCTGCTCCAATTTTATCAAATTTTGGATTCTGATATTTTGTAATTTTCGTTGATGATTTTACCAAGTTTGCCTGGATTTATTTCTTGAAGAATAAAAGTGATGTTTATGATATTTTTCTCAATTTTAAAGCATTAATTGAAAATCAATTCTCCACATTTATTAAATCTTTTCATTCTGATTGGGGTGGAGAATACCAAAAATTGAACAAAATTTTCAAAACTTATGGTATAATTCATCACATCACATGTCCTTATACCCATGAGCAAAATGGCATAGTAGAACGTAAAATTCACCACATTGTAGATTCTGGCCTAACTTTATTAGCTCATAGTCATACACCATTTCATTTTTGGCCTAATGCTTTTGACACTGTAGTGTCATTAATCAATGGAATGCCCACTCTTATTCTTAAAACCAAATCTCCATACTGCGTTTTACACAAAAAGCATCCCAATTTTGTCTCATTAAAAGTTTTTAGTTGTTCAATTTTTCCTCTTTGGAGTCCTTACAATGCTCATAAATTTAATTTTAGAACTAAAAAGTGTGTTTATTTAGGTCATTCCACTACTCATTTTGGTCATCGGTGTCTTAATCTTGAAAATGACAAAATCGATATTGCCAGACATGTCCAATTTAATGAAAATAATTTTCTGTTTTCTCAAGAAAAATTTTCTCCTTGCCTTTCTTCAAATTCGGACGCCAGCCCATGGTTAGAAGTTATTTCATCAAATCATGATTCTTTACATCCTGCAGGTAAGGTTCCTCCTCCTACTTTATCTCCTACTTCTACTCTACCACTTGTTCCTTATCAAGCTACCTCTATCTCACCCACCTCATTATTACCTGATAATAATAACTTAACCTCACCGCCACTTGCAAATCCTTATGTTCCAACGTTCCCAATAGCTTCTCTATCCTGTGGATTGAATTTAGTGGTCAACCTCTCATCCTACTCTCCCTTATCTTCACCTCAAAACCAAACAAACCCAACATTTTCATAACCTGCTCCTACCTCCAACTCTTCCCCGCCAAACTCGCCTACCCGCACACACGCTATAGTGCTTCACCCATCCATAATGTCCCAACGCCATGTCTTTCTCACCCGCCACCTGAACTCATCCTCTCCTCCAAACTATCTTTTAACTGAACCTTCCTCCTTTACCATTGCCAATAAATATAAAGAGTGGAAACAAGCAATGTGTGATGAGATTAATGCTCTTCTTCATAACTAGATATAGGTTCTTATTCCTAAACCATTAAACAAGAACATCATCGGCACCGAGTGGGTGTATAGAATTAAAAAGAATTATGATGGTTCCATTGTGAGATACAAGGCTAGATTGGTGGCCAAGGGTTTTACACAGCAACATGGTCTTGATTTTTAGGAAACTTTCAGTCCAGTGGTTAAAGCAACCATTATTGGCACTATTCTTGCTCTTGCAGTAATGAATTCCTGGCATATTAAACAATTGGACATCTTTAATGCTTTCTTACATGGCCTTTTGTAGGAAGAGGTATATATGCCATAACCTCAAGGGTTTGTTGATTCCAATCACCCTAATTATTTGTGCATTCTCAAGCGATCTCTCTATTGTCTCAAACAAGATCTAAGAGCATAGTACACGAGACTCCGAGATTTTCTTCACCAATTCGGTTTTAAGTCATCTCTTATTGGTTCTTCTTTATTCACCATGCAAGAAGGACCTCATTGTCTATTCATTTTTATGTATGTTGATGACATACTAGTCACTGGCTCTTCCTTATCTCTTATTTCCAAATTTTTAGAATCCTTACAAGTTACCTTCCCTGTTCGTGATGTTGGTAACTTACATTATTTTTTTGGACTTGAAGTCTTTCATCATAAAAATGGTATTTACTTAAATCAAAAGAAATATCTTTATGATTTGCTTATTAAGACAGGTATGGCGGATTCTAAAGTTTGTCTCACTCCCGTGGCTACCACTCCACCATTAATGAAAGATGGCAGTCCTTTGTTTGCTAATGCTAAATTCTACAGACATGTGATTGGTGCTCTTTAATATGCTACTTTAACTCGGCCTGACATAGCCTTCACAGTTAACAGACTACGTCAATTCATGCACCGCCCTCTTGATACTCATCGGGGAGTAGTCAAATGGCTTTTTTGTTATATCAAACATTCTTTTGATAATATGTTGTTCTTTTCTTGAGATTCAGTATGTCAATTATAGTGTTTTTCTGATAGTGACTGGGGTGGGTGTCTAGATGACCAACAATCCACAACGGGATATGCTATTTATTTGGGTTCATTTTTAATCTCCTGGAATGCCAAAAAGTAACCTACAATTGCTCTGTCTTCTATTGAAAGTGAGTATAAAGCTATTGCCAACACTAGGCTTGGCCACGGTTTGGAATCGACCGATTCCGATTTCATGGTTTATGGAACTAGATCGGAACCATGCCTTGGACGGTTCAAGGCCAATTCTAGTTCCGAACCGGATTTCGATTCTAAAATTTTTTATTATTTTTTATTTCACAATTATATTTAAATAATTTAAAATATTGTAATAATTTTTAAAATTAAGTCAAAAACACTAATGTAATTAAAAATTGAAAGTAAATAAATTTTAAATAATAAATGAATTAAAATTAACAATGAAAATAATAGAAAAACACCATATATTTATGAAGAAAATAAAAAAAAATTGAAAAAATTGAGGAAATAATAATAATATAATGGGTGGTAATAATAATAATTTCTCCAGTTCACGGTTCAAATTTTTTAAACCTGGTTTCTCCTGATTCTGGGCCAGTTTTAACTAGACTAATTTTGACGGGGATAATTTTGACCGAACCAATTTAACCGAGCTAGTTTTGACCCGGCCAATTTTGACAGGGCCTGAACCGGCCCTTGGCTAGGCCTAGCCAACACTACTGCTAAATTGCTATGGATACAGTCTTTACTAAAAGAACTAGGTATTTCTTGTGTTGACAAGGCAGTTTTATGATCTTACATCAAATCCAGTTTTTCATGCCATGAACAAACATATAGAACTAGATTATCATTTCGATAGAGAGCATCAAGTAAGACTCCAACAAAAAAACTGGCAAAAATAATTGATTAAAATCGTAATGGAATGAGCATCACATGAGACTCCAGTAAGTTCCATCTCTTTGCTCAAACAAATCACAGTCTAGAAAGGATGCATTCTAACTAGTGCGGATAATAGCTTGTTGAATTCAATGGTTCTAGGTAACGGATTCCTATGAAGCATGCTATTAAAACAAGCCAATGGATCATCAATTTGTTTTTCATCGCCCGCTTTTGTATGAAGAGATGACATACCCATTTTGTAATTAGGCGTGAGAGGTGATGCAGCTGCGACTAACCTCCTCTTCCATTCAAGCATCGTCTTTCGCACCATTGATAAAGCTCCACTAACTAAACAACAATACAAATGTTTTTTTTTTAATTTGAGCGTATTCTGGATATCAATTTTTCTTCCTAGAAAAGTAAGAATCATATATATATATATATATATATATATATATATATAATAGAGTTTTCACCACATAGTGACATGTGGCTTCTCTATAAACTTTTATTTTAATAAATAATTAATCTATTATATTTTTTTATCTAAACCACTAATTTATTTTAGATGTTTCCTTTTTTTTTTACTAGAAGAGATTCCAGGCTTTGTTTCGGGCACACGATGCTTTTATTTCAAAATGTACGTGTAATAATCATTTTAGTTAGGTTAAGTTTTTCACTCATTAATTTTACACATTTTTAAAAATTATTTTATTTATTATTTTATCAAGGCTTATTTCTATATCATTTTAATTAAAGTTTACTTTCATTTACTCAACTAAATTTAAAATTTAACTATTATTTTTATTTTCAATTGTAATGCCCGGAACCGGCCCTTAGCCAGGCCTAGCCAACACTACTGCTAAATTTCTATGGATACAGTCTTTGCTAAAAGAACTATATGTTTCTTGTGTTGACAAGGTAATTTTATGGTGTGATAATATTGGGGCAATATCCAATTTTTCATGCCAAGACTAAACATGTAGAACTGGATTATCATTTTGTTGGAGAGCAAGTTGCTCATGGCAATATCACTGTTTGATTTATTTACTCATCTAATCAAATTGGAAACATTTTTATCAAGCCATTTGGGTCTCATCCTTTTGCCACCTTGCGATCTAAGCTCCGCTTGCAGCCTCGTATTGGTTTACTTTATTGTTATGTAAACTTTCCTTGTATTTATCATGTGCTGTTGTAGTTTGTTACACAAAGTCAATCCTTTCTCTTTGTATTTCATATATATGTAACGGGCTTTACATTAATGAAATATCTACAAAATTCTCTTCTCCAAGTGTTGTATTTACATTCCCCACAAATACTCTGAAACTTAAGTCAGTATTAGTATGAGGAAAATAATAATAAAGCGAGTAGAGTAAAATATAATGTAGAAATAATGTAAAATGAGTATTGGATGAATGTTTATGTGTATGATGAGATGATGAGATGATGGAATTATGAGAATGATGGCTTGATGTAGAATGATGTATAATGAATGATATGAGATGTATATATATATATATATATATATAGGGAAAGTATTGCTCAAATCTTGTTTGTATTAGGATTTCTTAGTTTTGTAGGATTGTCTTGATTAGGAGTAAAATAGATTTCCTTTATAGAATAATCTCCATAATTAGGAATAAAATATTTTCCTTCCTATTTAGTGATGTATATTTCTTCTTTCAGTTATAATTCTTTTTTATTTTTCTCATTGAGGTTGTTCTTTTTTATGTTGGTATGTTGATGCAATGGTGATTTTTATGTCTTTCTTCTTTATATTTGTATTTATACAAATAAAATTATGACTGTTAGATTAATATTTATTTAATTATAGCTATTGATATATTTTACATATATTGATACACAAGAATAATCAATAACTATAATTAAATAAAGATTAATCCAATAGTTCTAATTTCATTTGTATAAATACAAACATTTGTACATTAGCAAGAGCCTCTTCTTAATTGTGGATTTGATGGAATATAAATTTTGTGTTGTTGTTCTTCTTCCATGTATTACTGGAGAAGAAAGCAGAAAACAATAATTTTTGTTTTAGTTTTTATCACATTTTATTTTATTACTTTAACACTGTTAAGTTTTTTATTTGTTATTTTATTTCAGCCATTAAAAAAGTTCTTAATAGAGATGAAAATAAATGTTCAAGGGCTTAAAAAACACAATAAAAATAGAGGCTCAATGGAATAAAATAAGAAATTTCAAAGGTTTATTAATGGGTTTTTTCTAAATTACAATACAAACATCTTTATCTATACAAATTGAATTAGAACCGTTAAATTACTACTATTTTAATTATAGTCATTGATACATTTTACATATATCGGTATACAAAATAATCAATAGTTGTAATTAAATAAAAATAAATCCAATAGTTTTAATTTCATTTGTATATATACAAATATTTGTACTATAATAAGAGTATTTTTTTTTTTGGGATGACTCTCCTCAAGTCCAATTTTCCGCAAGTTTCCTCAAATTTGTGCTAGATGATTGACACCTCATCAAAAATTAATCTAACGGCTCATATTTATTTTAACAATAAAATATATTTTTTCATATCAAGATGTTGAAACTTTTTTATCATAAAATTAATACTAACATAATATATTCATTTTTTCAATATTTTTTATATTATTAAGTGCATAGCAAAATTCAAAAATATTTTTTGCAGGCTTATATCTACAATGATGTATCATATATAATTAGAAAAATATATATATAATTTTTTAAGGGTTTATTGCACCGTTGGTACCATAATTTTGCTCCATGTTTCAAAATGGTACCAGATTTTTAATTTTTTTCTTTTCAGTTACTAAAGTTATATTTTTGTTCAAATTAAAGTACCTCAAACATATCCGATCAAATTTAGTATACGTGGCAGCCGGAATAAACATATTTTTAGTATATTTGCCATGTAAGCATCCTATTAAACAGTGTAATCATCTTATTGGTATCATAAAACAAAATTTGCTTGTGGACCCTATAAAATTTTTAGCAAATTTTATTTTATAGAGCCCATAAGATAATTAAACTGCTTAATGAGATGCATATGTGGCGAATATACTAAAAATATATTTATTCTGGCTGTCACGTATGCTAAATTTGATCGGATATGTTCGAGGTACTTTAACTTGTAACACAAATAGAACTTTAGTAACTGAAAAGAAAAAAATTAAAAATATGGTACCATTTTGATACATGGGACAAAATTATGGTACTATTGATACAATAAACCCAATTTTTTAGATTATAAAAGTACAATATATTAATTTATTAAAAATAATATATTTTAATTTCCAAAAAAATCAATTAAAATAAATAAATATTTTTGTTGTCATAATAATTTTTATATACTTTCTATTTTCATAAATATTTTACATTTTTTTATTGTTAAAATAATTATGAGCCTTTAGATTAATTTTTAATGAAGTGTCAATCATCCAACATAGACTTAAAAAAATTTGTGAAAAATTAGACTTGAGGGAGCCACTTCCAATTTTTTTACTAATTGATAATAAATCCACATACCTAATTAAGTCCAATTTATTAAATTTAATACCTACTTTTTTTTTTCATAATATTTCTCCTCTACAAGCCTCAGTTCACCAAACACGTTGCTATGATTATTACGGATCACTAAATTACCACGGTTTTCATACCAGCTCTACCATGAGTATCACTCATTGTCATTATCATTAACACCACCAAAATCAATAATGCCATAAATACTACATATATAGAATAGATCAACAACACTAATTATTACTCTCTTTGTTCTTAAATAATTATCATTTAAGATTTTTTTACATAAATTAAGCAATGTATTTAATATATATATAAAATACTATTATACTATCTCTATAATAATTATTAGTTTTATATAGAGGTCTAAAAATAAGTAGATATTTATTCAATTAATTTTTCTATATTAAATAAGGATGAAATAGAAAAAAAGTAGTTAATATGCATTGGTAATTTAAAACAACAATTATTTAAAAACTAAATTAGACTTCTAAACGACAATTATTTAGAAACAGAGAGAGTAATTTAAACAACAAAATTTAATCCCCAATTTGAGACTTTACAACTTTTAACTTTATTTATATAATTAACTAGATTTCAATTTCTTTTTTTACTATTACAAACTAGAGTAGGGGGATTTGAACACGAATCTTCCAGTGATGTCAGAAGAACTTGACTATTAGACCAACATCACAGGCAGAAATTTCAACTTGATTGATTGGTTTTTGCACAAAATTAAACTAAATTCGGAGTTTTAATATAGTATATCTAATGATGACATGATATCCAGAGTTGAAACGTTATATTTGGGAATTTTCTATTTAGTAGCAAAACCATTTGCATGTATGTATATATACATATATATAACCGAAAAATTTCCATAATCGCAATGGATGCAGTAATAAATCAAAAATCGTGCATTCATACATTTCCTCCAACCACTTCTGCGATCATCCAAGAACTGCCAAAACTTGGAACGGCCCTTAGCACCAATGCATGTATAAATCTGCTTGTTGGATAGTTGATTTGAGCTTTTATAATTGCACTAATTAGTTTACCATCAAATAATAATAATAATAATAATAATAATAACTAAGAATGTTATAATACTTTAAAATTTTGAGTTAAAAAGTGACATGGGACGATTATAGTTTTTTTCAGGAATAATAATGATACTGCTGCATGCAGACTATATAATAAGAATAATTCACAGTATACTCTTATACAGTAAAAATATTTGTATTTATATAAATGAAATTATAATTACTATATTATATTTATTTAATTATAATCATTAAAGATATTAATATACAAAAATAATCAATGATTGTAGTTAAATAAAAATTAATTGAATAATTCTAATTTTATTTGTACAAATATAAACATCTATACATTAGCAAGAGCCATATATATATATATATATATATTTGGGGTAGAGATTTTTGCTTTCCCTCCATTTATAAATATACTCCATTTAAATCTTTATATTAGATACAATGACTTTAGTACCCTTCAATCAAAAATTATATTTCTATTAATTTAAATTAATATTTATAAAATATTTCTTTTAATTATTTTATTTTATATTAATTTCTCACTACATGTATTATTTTTAGTATTATATTCTACCATTGTATTAAAAAATATTAATAGAAAACCATTAAATTTTTTTTATGTTGTATAATACCATTTTATTAAAAAATTTAAAACTCAATTCACTATCGAAAACTTTTTTTACTATGTACAAACACTTAAAACATTATAATACAATTAAAAAATAAAAAATTAATATTTCACAACTAAATTCATAAAAAAATAGAACTATTTTTTAATAAAATTTTGGCAATATAAGTTTAACACAAAAATAAAATGATATAGTAAATTAATAAAATTATAAATAGTAATTATTTGCATTCATTCAAGTTATTAATTTCGATCCTGTATACATAATTAATATTGATTATTGTAAAAAATACATTTTTCATAATTTAATGAAATAATAAAATATAATTATTTTGAATTGAATATAATTAAACTATTTAAATTATAAATGAAATTAAAGTGGAGTGCAATTATCAACGGAAGAAGTACAAAAATTCCTACCCATATATATTTGCATTGGTCTTATGCTTGTAATTATGTTAATTCTCTTTCCCTCTATAAAAAATTTCAAGGGTCCTTAATCTGTTGCAAGAATCAGTAATTTAAAGACTACCATTTCTCCTTTTTCTTTTCTGACATAAAAGTTCCACGCATATTAAAGTTAGAAGGGTTTTCATATTTTTAGTCTAACATTATAAGATATATTCATCAAGCTAATTACTGATTAATTAATAATAATAGAGATAAATAAATAAATGGTATTTAAATTTTTTCACTTTTACTATTTTGGTGTTCGGAGAATAAAAATTTTAAAAATAGGCGTGCAAAAAAATTTTAAAATGATGTCTCTAACAAATTTTACAAGTAAAGTATTTATATTTCTTATTTTGAACAATAAATTGACTTAAACATCTATCTTTTTTATTGAATTTTATTTTATTTTTATTATATTTATTTTTAAAAATTATTAAAAATGAAAAAAAGTATTTTATTTATCATATTAATTTGGAAAAGTAATTATAATTTTTGTTTTATTTTATTAATCACAGTGGCTGAATTTAATTTTTATTCATGATTTTGGTCAAATAAAATTTTTATTCATTAAAAGAATATTATAATTTTTATTTTTAATTATAATAAATAAACTTTTACTTGTATTTCTATTTTAGTTAAATTGTATTTTTGTTTTCACTCTTTTTGGTAAATTTAAAAATAGAATTTATATTTTTATTTTATTTTTATTTTTCAATAACAATAGTTTAATTTTTTATTTTATTTTAATAATATTTAGTATAATTTTCTTTCAAATTTAATATATATAAGTGAAAAATAATTTTTAAACGTAAAATAAAAATGAACCTAATATTAAAAAGGGCATTTAAGTCAATTTATTGTGTTAATATAAAACACATAAATACTTCAACTCATAAAACCTGCCAGAAACTCCATTTAAAAAAATCAGATTTAAATACATAATTATAAAAAAAATTATTCAAACACTAAAATAGCAAAATAAAAAAAATTTAATTACCGTTTATGCGTTTATCCCATAATAATATGTTAATTATTATCATGAGATCTTCAATATTCTTATAATTCTATTTAGATCAAATTGAATTAATCAAAATTTAATAATTTTTTATAATTTAAATAAAAAAAAATAATATGTTAATTATTAGATAGATGATAATACATGTCGTGGTCACAACATATAATTAAGGAAAACGATAAATTTTTTTAGTCTTGCCCTTATAATTTTTTAGTGGCACATATAAATAGAGAGATGAAAAAAATATTTTACGAACTGCAATAGAAGTATTCACGTTTACGGCCGTGACATAAAATATTGCTGTTATTGGATTAATTTAGAAACGACCCTTTGAGCTAATGAGTAGGGTTAGTTGAGTCTGCCATTTATTTGTCTGGTTGCCAACCTATTGTCCCATACTTGAACTCCATTTACTTCTTACAACTGTTCCCACCAGCTCCATGTGCCTTTAAAAAGCTCCTCTCCATACACATTGAGACATGCACTAACAGAAGCTGAAAAAAAAATCAAAAGGTTCACTAGAAGAGAAATGGCGAGGTTGTTTCTTAGTGTTATGCTACTGCTGGCTGTAGTGCACGCTAGTGCAAGAAATGTGCCTAGCATGAACAATGTGGCTACTGCTATTGCTCCTACAAAGAATGAGCCAAGTGATGCTGGTCTTAAAGACCAAAAGAATGTTATCACTTACGGTGGTGTTGGTGGCTATGCTGGTCTTGGCGGTAATGGGCTTCCAGTTGGTGGCATTGGTGGATTCGGTGGAGTCGGCTTCGATGGTAATGGTGGCCTTGGTGGTTTTGGTGGAACAGGTGGGCTTGGTGGGTTAGGTGGTGGTGTTGGCGGTGGTGCTGGTGGCGGTGTTGGCGGTGGTGCTGGTACTGGAGTTGGCGGCGGAAATGGCGTCCTTCCTTACCCTTGAAAGGATGCTCTACGTGTGCATGCATGCATGCAGTTTGGCTAGTAGAGTTGAAGAGAATCTCCATAGCTATATATAGCTATAGAAACTGATTTCTAGATTAAACTTATGGAGGCTTAATTAATAAATTTGAATTTGAATTTGATTAAATTAAATTTTGATTGAGTCGTCGTGCATGCATCAACTATATCAAGGTCATATTTTATTTTTTATACAAATTTATCTATCCAAATGGTACACTTGTTAAGTTTTAAAGTTCAATCAAGAAATAGATGCTCAGTTTCAACAATTAATTTGTAGAGCAATCAGAATATCAGATCATAGAAGCCAATGCAAACCCCCTTTAAATTTCAAAATTGCTTTCTTGATCACTTCTAGCCCTTGTATCTTTGTCATAATATATATACACAAATAGAAATTTATTTTAACGGAAGCAATTTATTTTAAAGAAAATAATGAATCTTTCATTTATTGAAAATTAAAAGTACATATGATTAAAAATAATAAAAATAATAATACAATTATAAAATATCAAAATAAAATTTCACTGAAATTGTAAAATTTCTAATTGTTATTTCTCAATCGCATTAACAAAACTCTTATGATTTGCAACTCGTTGATTCATATATTCCACTCAATGACTTTATTTAGTCGTAAATTGACTCTCTGAGCTTTGAATGAGTCCGATTGGAGGAATCTCAACAGAAAATTTACAATAAGAAAATATCCAAATTTCATAAAGGAAAGCATAAAAAACCCACCAATGGGAAGAAATTCATGAAGTAAAATTTAAAACTTCAATCAAAAGATAAACAGATTAAAGATCTGTATTTATTCAATATAAAAAACAAAGTAAAGTAGATAAAATAAAATATAAGAAATCACTGCCGATCAAAAAGATAATCAGTGGTGGCCAAAATTAAAATTAGGGTAGAAATTTTTGCACTCCTCTTGTTGATAATTGCACTCCACTTTGACTTTATTTATAGTTTAAATGACTTAATTATTCTTAATTCAGAATAATTTATATTTGTTTATTTTATTAAATTATGAAAAATGTATTTTCCACAATAATCTGTTAAAAAAATACTAACTTAATTATGTATATATGGTAAATACTAACTTAATTATGTATATATGGTTAGAATTAATAATTTGAATGCAAATAAGAGCTATTTATAATTTTGTAAATTTTTTATATTATTTTATTTTTGTGTTCAACTTATATTGCTAAAATTTTATTAAAAGATAGTTATATTTTTTTTTTATGAATTTAGTTGTGAAATATTAATTTTTAATTTTTTAATTATATTAACGTTTCAAGTGTTTATACATGGTAAAAAAAAATTAGTAGTGAATTTAATTTTAAGTTTTCTATTAAATTTTTTAATAAATTGATATTATACTACATAAAAAAATTTTAATGGTGAATTTAATTTTAAGTTTCTATTAAAATTTTTTAATAAAATGATAGAATATAATATTAAAAATATTGCATGGAGTGAAAAATCAATATAAAATAAAAAAATAAAAAAATATTTTATAAATATTAATTAAGTTGATAGAAATATATTTTTTGATTGAACAGTGCTAAATTCATTATATTTAATATAAAGATTCAAATAGAGTGCATTTGTAAATGGAGAGAATGCAAAAAATTTTATCTTAAAATTATAATAAAAAATCAAACCAAAAATTAAGAGAAAAGGGAGAAAAAGAGGTATCCATCTTTAATGGGAGCAATTAACTAAACGGAAATATGCGTAAACCTTAGTAATAATAATCTTAAATGGTTTATTGATATTAAAAAGTTTTAAAAAATAAGAAATTTAATGGTCATTATACTTTTTTTTTTTTGAAAAATTATATACAAAACTTTACGCCAAATTATAATTGTTGATGAAATTATAAATAGTTAATAATATAGTCTAATATCAAGGTTTATATGTTGAGATGAACAAAAACAAATTCACTTGATTATTAAAGTAAAGTTGACTTTAGGATATGTTCAATGATTACGTTATCTTAAATATTCAAATATATAATCTCGACAACATATACTTAATTTAACTTCCTAAAAAATTACTTTAAAAAATCACTTAAATATTTTTTGAGAGGAAAATTTATTTTTATTATTTATTTAATATTTTTCAATACGCTCCCAGGAAGATGAACTCAGTTGTGGATTCATTAACTTAAGTCCTTGTGCTCGGAACACAACAATTCTTAGCTTGGTTCTAATTGTTTTTATTTTTCAAATCAGTTAAAGTTTTTATAAGTGTCAAATTTATTTTAAAAGTAATTTTTTAAAAATATAATTAAATTTTAAAAATAAAAATTTTAAAAATTTCCATAGTCAGACACATGGCCAAGCGATTATTGGCAATAGAAGCAGGCAGTAATAAATTAAAAAAAAAAACCTGTATATTATTTTATAGAAAAAATAAATCTTTCATTAAATGGAAACTAAAAGTACATTTTTGATAAAAAGAAATATTAATAACAATAATAGTATAATCAAGCCACAAGCCTGAAGTTGGATGTCATAAGCTGATGAACCCGCCTACTGTGCTGCTGGATTGGCTTTGAGGGGCATTAGTTATAATAGGTTGATGGCTGTGTATTGTTGGTTTTAGCTGGTGTGTAATCCAGTCGAGTCGAGTTGAAGTTTAACTAATTTGGATTTGGTTCATTTATAATTGAGTTGAGTTTACTATGTTATTTGATATTCACGAACTGTTTGCGAACTTAAACGAATTTAAAAAAAATTAAAAATACAAATAATAAATTAAAATTATACATTAAAAATTTGAAAATAAATTATTTACTAAATAAATTATAATATATTTTATAAAAATTATAATCTTATTTTAATAATATATTTTAAAATAATTTTTACAATAAAAATTTATAAATTATATATTTAAAATTTATATATTATATATTTAAAATGAAATTATTAAATATTAAAATTATAAGCTAGTTCGCGAGCTTTTATTCGAACTTGTTTACGAGTTTTACGAGTCAAACTTTGTACAGTTTGAGTTTGACTCATTTACTAATCGAACTTCAATATATGAATTTAAACGAGATTTTATTGAGTTGAACACCAAGTTGTTTATGAGCAACTCGGCTCGTTTACAACTCTAATATTAACATTTGTTGCGTTGTTAAAAAAAATACTAAAATAAATTCTCACTCAGGTCATAAAATTTTTTGTTACTATTCTTCAATTGCACGCATTAGCAAAAACCCTTGATGTACATTTTCGATGATCTATACGTATGGCTTTAATTAAATAAATATAGTCTCTTTAGTGTTTAATTGAGACCAATTATAAAAATATCAATAGAAATTTCACAATTAAGAGATAATAATAATTCACAAAAGATAAACTCAAATTCCATAAAAAGATAGCAACCCTATAGAAGAAAATTCAAACAAATCCAAAAAAACAAACAAATAAAAAATATGTACCTATTGAAAATAAAAAAAATGAAATAGAATAAATTAAATAGAGATGAACAATACCAATTTAAAGATCATCCGCGATGGCCAAAAAATTGAATTTTTTTTAAAAGATTGAAAAAAAAGTAGACAACAACTTGTCTAATTAGCCAACCAAAAAATCACAAATTTGAAAATCTTTCAAAAATCACAACTTAAGTATGATTTGTGTAGAGAAAACAAGATAGAAATACAGTATTTTTACTTTTCTGTTTCTTGTCGGTATTTTAATCTTTCCCATAACTTTTTTTTATTTAACGTTAGAATTAATCATCTTTTGCTTTTTTAGTGGGAGTTATGCAAGTTATGGTTGGATGAGATAACTTTCAATAGGAATTACAACTTATCTACTCTCTACTCCCTAGTTAATTTCTTTATAATTAAATTAAATTTTAATTATGATAAAATAAATTTAAATTAATCCATCATGAACTATCCAATCATATTTTAATATAAAGTTTGAAGGGTTTAATTTTCATTGTATTTTTCTTGATTCTTACATTATGTGATATGCATGATCAATTAATAATAACATGTTATTAGATTAGTTTAGAAATTAAGCATTGAGCTAATGAGTAGGGTTAGTTGAATATGCCATTTATTTGTCTGCAGGCTGCCAACCTATAGTAGTCCTACACTCGCAACACGTACTTCTGCTTCTGCCTCTGCTGATAACGATTGATTTCTTGCGATTTGGTCATGCTAATAGAGACATTAAATTCTTGAAACCTGCCTATCTGAATCCATTAAAAGTGTGGACAAAAAAAAAAAAAAGACTGTAAAACCTCAGCCTCGAAAAATTGAGAGAGAGCTAAACTCTGAACCTTGTATTTAACTCCATTTACTTCTTACAACTGTTCCCCACTAGCTACATTTGCCTTTAAAAAGCCCCTCTCAATACATATTGAGACATGCACTAACAGAAGTTGAAAAAAACAAAAAAAGATTTATTAGAAGAGAAAGAGAGTAAAGAGAATATCAGAAATGGCAAGGTGGTTTCTTAGTGTTGTGCTAGTGCTGGCTGTAGTGCACGTTAGCGCAAGAAATGCGCCTAGCGTGAACAATGTGGCTACTACTGCTACTGCTCCTGCAAAGAATGAGCCAAGTGATGCTGGTCTTAAAGACCAAAAGAATTTTCTCACTTATGGTGGTGTTGGTGGCTTTGCTGGTCTTGGTGGTAATGGGCTTCCAGTTGGTGGCTTTGGTGGACTCGGTGGAGTAACTGGCTTAGGCGGTGCTGGTGGACTTGGTGGCCTTGGTGGAGCAGGTGGGCTTGGTGGGTTAGGTGGGTTAGGTGGTGGTGTTGGTGGTGCTGGCGGTGTGGGTGGCGGTGTTGGTGGTGCTGGCGGTGTGGGTGGCGGTGTTGGCGGTGGAGTTGGTGGTGGAGTTGGTGGTGGAAGTGGTGTCCTTCCTTACCCTTGAAAGGATGTTCTACGTGTGCAGCATGCAATTTGGTAGTGTTGAAGAGTATCTTTATCTCCAGAGCTATAGCTATAGCTTATGCATATGGCAGTTGGTTAAGTTAGTTGTCTAAGATTAATTAAAAAATGTGCACTTCGTTTGTTTTTGTTTTGTTAATGTTGTATGATCAGGTTTTATTTTCTTTAGTTAATTACTTTCTCATTATTATGTTTAATTAATGAATAGTCATTTTTCTTTCAGTTAAATATATATATATATATATTGAGCATGATTTTTTTGTGATTAACTAACCTAATTATTGTTAAAAAAAACTAACCTAATTAACCACATCAAGCTAATTACATGTGTTTGAAATTTTTTCATAGGTTTGGGAAAAGTTTTTTCTAAGTACATAATTTATTTGTACATAATTTTTTAAAAATAGTAGTTTATATATATATATATACACACACAATTTTCTAAAACAGTTAGCCTTTGAATTTGTGATATTTATATGTTTATTGCTCAATATAAAATACCCAAAATAGGGTATCTTCATAAAATATCAAACTGACCTTAATCTAATTAACAGTTTTAAGGAAAAGAGTTAAAAGTTTAAAAGAGCCCTTTATAATTAATTAAGTTGATATATATATATATATATAAAATTTAGAACCATTATATTTATTTTTATTTCATTGCAACTATTAATTATTTTTATGTATCAATACTTATAAATTATGTATCAATACTTATAAATTGTATCAATAACTATAATTAAATTAGTAGTAATTTAATGGTTCTAATTTTATTTGTATTAATATAAATATCAAATTATATATATTAATAATTATTAGCAAAAAAAATTTTCAGATTTTTTTCCAATTTAAATTCCACAAAACCTTTGAATTTAAAGTAGCTCGTCCATATTGATAACTTATATAAAAAAAATGCAAATAGACCCTTAATTAAAAGGAAATAATCTGTATGCTTAAAAGACTTGTTGGTCCATGCAAATCAAATGCAGTATATATATAATGATAAAATCATGGAATAATTTTGATTTTTTCTCTTGGTCCTAGATGCATGTTTCTGATTCAGTTCTTTAACAGGATGAACCCTACATTCTGAAGTTCGATATAGATGTATATATAAAGAAAGACATATAGTATTAAAGTTGGTAGTTGAATCTGCAGGTTTTGCTTGTAGTTAATATTGTTGAGACATGTCACATTGTACGTTTTCAATTTTCAAATTAACCCCCCCCCCCCCCCCCCCCCCCTTTTTTTTGTCACCTAAGAGAAATGATTGTATGTCATCTCTTTATTATACTGCCACCAAACATTAGGAGAGTGCATTTAGTCGGCTTGGTTAGTTTTAAAACTTGTTTTAATTAAATTAAATTAAATTAATCAAATCAAATTAAATTAGAACTGAATCTAATTAAATCAAATCAAAAATCAAACTAAACTGAACTAAATTGAATTTTTATAAATATTAATTATTTTGATAGTTTTATTAAATTATTATATTATTTAAAAATTATAAAAATAAAATAAAATTTTAGTTTGTTCGTCTATTTTGATTAATCGAATTTTTAAGTATAAAATTGAACCTAATCAAAATAAAATTTTGTATTTGGTTCGGTTCATAAAATATAAAATACAAAATAAGCAACCGAACCGTGTTAGTTCAATTTGTTCGAAAGTCTTGCACACTCCTACCTAACATAATAAATTAAAATAATTCATTAAAAATTTAAGGATAAATTGCATATTTGTTGTTTTAATTTTTTTAATTCTTGTTATTTTTGTGGTTGAACTTTTTTTTTTTTTTGCAATTGAGTGTTTGAACTCCTTAAATTTATATCAATAAAGTGCTTTTCTCCGATTAGTGGCGGTCTGAATGCTGACCATACACTAATATGGCCCACATTATAAATAACATCTTGCCACATGATCATGAATAAGTGAAATGACGAAAATAACCTAAAATAATACAAGTAAAAAGACTAAAATATCCAACATCAATTTAATGAACAAACAAATAAAATCAATAAATCAGGGTTCTAATGCAATTAAAAGCGAAAAAGTATAGACATAAAAAATGCCAATTTCATTATCAATCAAAATCTGAAAAATTAACACATCGTGTTTTTAGCATCCATCTCTGATAGCCCGACAATCCTATTCTCCAAAACTTTATCCCCGTCCTCCTCCACCCCAATCAACTCCACCACTACCGTCTCTTGCTCACCAATTCCATATATACACCATCACAAACCAATAATGAACTACATCTTAGGCAAATCAATAAACATGCTTTCAAGTTGTAGAGGATCTAAGCTTTCACCTAGGCTAGAGTTCACATTTGAAGAAATTCTAAATTGTACACTTTCGAATTAATCCCGTAACACCAAACCTCTCTTTGACCATAGTTGCTAACAATGACCATCTGCCAAAGAAAAAAATGAAATAGTTTGGAGCTTTTGTTCTTAATTTCCTCACCTTTAAAATGCCACTTGCCTTAGCTAGCTCTACCACAAGAACACCCCTCTTAGTCTCTTCCATGCCCAGTTTATATATAAAAGAACCTATAAATTATATCATGAAAGCTAAGGATCAACCAAGGAAACAAATAAAAAATGAAGTTTCAGAGAGACCTTACAACTAGTTTTATTGCCTGAAACCTTCTCTAAAAGCTCTGGTAATGATAACCACAGGAGATTCCAGATTATTGGGGCAATTTACCTATTTGTGGTAAAAAAATTGTCAAAACTCCCACATTATGGTACTTTTAAAAATTTTTCTGAGTTTATGGTGCTTTTTTTTCCTGAGAAAAACTCATTTCGCTGGTTAAAGAAGCGAAATTGCATGTGGACAAATTTAAACTCACTCATTTCGCCAGTGTTACAAGCGAAATGGAAAAAAAATATATGCAGTTTGCTAGTAGCAAAATGCATCAAATTAAAAAAAATAACCGATTTGACATTTTGAATATAATTATGATATAATGATTATGTTAGCTTTTATAATATTATAATTAGTAAATAATTATGTGGTTATAATTATATTTTTTAATAGTAGTTAGTCACTAATAATTGTGTAATAATTGATAATAATAATAATAAATAATATTCTATTATTTTATATCTTTCCATATTATTAACTTATAGATTATTTTTAAAATTTAGTTGAAATATATTACAGAAAATTGTTGTCCTGAACAATTAGTAACTCATGTAATAAGATGAACAAATAAAATTGAAAAACTATGAGTAATTTATTCATAGTAGTACTTTAATATTTTGTGAAAATTTGAAAAAAATTTGTGTATTGAAAAAATTGAATTCTAGATATTTAAAATTAAAATTAAGTATTAATTTTATTTACT